>PVLC010029362.1:0-20249 GCA_004027655.1 Graphiurus murinus
AAAGGTTTGAGTGGTGCAGCCTTGAACTAAGGAATGTAGGCATTGGAAAAGATGAGAAAAGGGACTCTCCACTAGTGTCTCCCGAAGTAATGCAGCCTGTACACATCTTTATTTTAGTCCTATAAGACTTATTTCAGACCCTGACCTCCAGGACTGTAAGATATAATAATGAGTTTTAAGCCTAGCTGAGTGGTAATTTGTTATAGCAGCAGTAGGAAACCGATACCTTTATCAACTCTATGCTCCTAGGGTTGTACAAGAATCATAGATTTCACCATAGTGACTCACAAAATACAGTGGATTCCTATAGGCAAGCTGGGCAAATGAGATAAAACTGTGAAAGTTCAGAGTATAGAACACACAGCTAATGAAAGTGGTGGTTTTAGAGAGTGCTTGGAGATGGCACCCAAGGAAGAGCCTTCTTGTAAAGCCTGTTGCATAGAGAAGAACTGCAGAGTGGAGTGTGGCTGAAGGCCAGGGGGAGGTAGATGACCAAAGAACATGGGAGATGAGATATGGCTGCATTAGCCAGCTTCCGGTTCCAAATGGCCTCCACCCAGGTATTGAGCTGAAACCAAATGACATCCTTATTGGCAGAAGAACAGGAAGGAAAGGGCCCTTAATGTTTTAAGGATGTGTTTTTTTGTCAGCCATAAAACTGTACGACTTCCTTTCCAATCAGAATATTTATCTCCACCTGTCTCTTCAGATGAATTTTCTTCCCTCCAACTAAGAATCCATCTGCTTGTTTTATTTTCTGTAATTTTCACACAGTGGTATCCTTGCCAACCAGTTATTTGTTGCAGATATAGTACTTAGAATTCCAAGTCATGTTTTTGTTCCAGAAATTGTTCACTAAACAGACCAGCCTCCCTCACCCCCCTTCTCTCTCTATTGGGGATTGAAACCAGGGGATTTGTACCTCTGAGCTACCTCCCCAAACCTATTTATTTATTTACTTGTTTATTTATGACAGGCTTTCACTAAGTTACTACACAGTGGCCTTGAACCTGAGATCCTTTTATCTTAGCTGAGATCCTTTTATCTTAGCTTCTCAAGTACTGTGAATACAGGCATGTGATACCACACCAGGCTCAAACTAGTATCTCTTAAGACATTTCTCAAATTATATCCTGCAAATCACTAATTACCCCTCTTGAACTGAGGACTCATAGAACAGAAGTTTGGCCATTTAAACTGAGTGCAAATTACAAATTAAAACTGAAATTTGGGGTGAGTTCCTATTTGTGTTCTAGGTCTTGAGAAAGATTAGAATTCTCTCTCGAGGCTTTCTTAGAAATTCGATTCCATAATAGTACACACTTTTGAATTATTTATGAATAACATGAATATAAAAGCTACTTTTGGAAATTCTCTCCAAATCCTCAAGTAGCTTTTGAACTTTATAAGCCAACTTAAATGAAGGTACCCCTTTTGCCAAAATGTCTACAGTCACCATCACGAGCACCTTCTAGATGATAGGGACCATAGGCCTGACTTCTTTTGGCCCCAGCAAGGAAATAGGTGTTGCTTAAAGCCTCTTTGACATGCACGATGCCCACTTCTGCTCCTTTGCCTTATTCTAAAAGTGTGAAGGATTACAGGATTATTGGTGTTCCCTGGTTGGTTGAGTATGAAACAGAGCTTTGAGAATCAATCTTGACATTTTTACCAGTGAAGAGGTAGGCAATTTATTAATTGATCTTCACTGCTCTCAAGAACTCAGTGCTTAAAGTACTTAAGTAACATCTTATTTGATTGTTTGTCTCTTCCACTAGATTCTAAGTTCTATGAGGACAATTAATTCATCTTACTCAGCATTCCTAGCTCAACGCCATACCTTAGAATGTGCCCACTAAACACATGCTGAGTGAACGATTAAATGTTAGGTTTTAGCTTTTAAAGGCTCTTTTGAAACTTGGAAACAATTTTGGTGTTGTTGCTACCACTGTAGAAGATGGTATTGACTTATTTGGGGCAAGGCTATGTGAAGTTGTCAATAGAGAAAAATGTTCCTTCTTTGATGAAAATCAACAAATAAATAAGATAGTCTCCAGTTATATCTAAAGATTCTATTGTTTAGTATGAGAAAAACCTATGAAAGAATAGACTGTTTATAGGGCACTCATTTTTTTTTTTACACTCCAGATATCCCTTGGCATAGATTCAGGAATTTCCACCAGCATTGTTTTAACAAGTGTTTACTATGTGCTTACTATGCCAAGACATCAAGAGGATTGTGACCCCCTACCACAGCCCTCCAGGGAAGACAAAGTGTCTAATGGCTGCTTTGTAGTGTGTAATATTATGATAAGAATGAGACAGAGAGCTACAAAGTACTAGATCTTCCAAAGATGGAGAAAAAACTGGAAGCTAGGAAAAATATCCATTGAACTGCTTTTCTTTCCCTGAAGTATTCAGTTTTAGGAAAAATGAACATTCAGTGACACAAAAAAGGCCAAAGAAATATACATTCAACGTCAATATGCATACACTAGCCATCTTCTCATTAAGCAGAACACCTCCTATGCCAGCAGGAGACCAGCACACGCGCTCATGGTGCTTGTCTTCTTTTCTAGGAAGTGAAGTCCTTTGTGGGGAAATAATATATTGCCATACATGAGAAAAATCTTATATAAGAGAAGTCCATCATTCTAGATCAGCAAAAAATGCCTGATATGGGTTTTAGTTCATTGAAGGTAATTTTAAATGACTATATAACAGTTCCATTATGAAATATCCACAAAAGCCCTGGAATTGGGCTCAAAAGATGGTGAGGGAATTAAGCAGAGAAGCATGGTGGCTATAGGAAAGTTGGAGAGAAAGCTTTTGGGTGGAGCCATTCAGGGGCAATGAGTAGTTCCTGTTGGCTAGAGACACAGGATATACTTCAGGAGTAGTGGGGAGTAAATCTGGAAAATTACATGACAGCTGGTTTCTGGAGGACTGAACCCAGAGAACTAGATAATAAAAGTGGCCATTTATCCTTGGGCACAGAGTTTGGAAGGTTTATGAACCAGAATATGGTCAGTAGTGTGCCTCAAAACAAAATAAAACAAAATACAGCAAACAAACAAAACTCATCTGGATTGGAAAGATAGAGTGTGGTGAGGGGTTTAGGTAGAAGGCTGATTCATGAAGATCTGGCAACTGATTAAATGTTCCTGAGGAGAAAGTGAGAGGAGGCTGCAGACAAACATGGCTCTGAAGGTTGAAGCCTGAATTATTACATGGTGGTATCATTCCAACTACAGCAGTAGAATCAGTAACAGTTAAGGAATATAGTTTAGTTTGCACAATGTGTGTCTATCCGTGATCTTGCTTAACAGAAACAAGTGAGTCAGTGGGGCTGTTTTTTGGGAGGTGGGTTATCGCTGACCTCTGTTGCTTTTGCCACTCAACATATTTTCCCTTTTTATTTAATTTTCCTGTAGAGGACTAAGCCTCCCCACATGGTAAGTCTGGCTGTTGAAGCTTATCCATAGCTTCCAAGGACTTACACTTCAATAATCAGCACTTTCCCACATTTCAGTCAGATGATGAGTTACAGGGTGGTCAGTGGCCCAAGTTAGCCCAAGGAAATTCAATTGTGGGATTTTAATGGAATTACTAGAAAAAACAAGTTTTCTCCTTCCTCTAGGTTTACTAAGCCAGTGAAGGCAAGTCTGGTTTAAGGGGCTATCAAATGGAGATTCTGACATAGAAGATCAAAACACACACACACAGACGAGAGAAAGAGAGAGAGAGAGAGAGAGAGAGAGAGAGAGAGAGAGAGAGAGAGAGAGAGAGAAGTGTGCTCCTTTAATCCCAGGACTTGGGATACTGAGACAGGAGGATCAAAGGTAGGCCAGTTTCAAAATAAAAAATAAATAAAGAATAAAAAAATAAGGCTGGGGTATAGCTCAGAAGTACAATGCCTCTGGGTTCAAGCCCCAGTACAAGAAAATAAAAAAAGAAAAAGAAAAAGAGATAGGGGAGGGGAAAGGAAGAGGATTAAAGAAAAGAGATAAGAAAGAGGAAAGGGAAGGGGAGGCTTAATTTCATGACAATCCTATTTGAGTCCCTGCATCTGGCTCATGTCTTTTTTGGTTACACAGGAAAAATATGTTCCTCTTTTCCCCCTGCTCAAGCCAGTATTTTTGTCATTTGCAACCCAAAAGACCTTGGTGAATATGGTGATGATGTATTTGACTTCGATCGTATAAGAGAGTTTGAGTTTCTAGACTTTAACCTCAGAAGACTGTAGCTCAGAAGAGAAGTTGTAACCAGGGATATACATAGGGGACTCAAGTATGGATATACATAGAATGCTCAAGTATGTGAGAGTGCTATTTAATCTGTAGGAGTGACTGAGATCCTTAAGAGATGGAATGTAGGGAGAGATGAGAGAGAACAAAGAGCAGGATAATGCCTAATGACAGTCATGGAGAGATATAATTGGAGAAAAGAAAGAAGTGGTGCCCTCAGTGTTAAGTACAGGTCAAGTAGAATGAAGAACTGGCATTGGCTTGGCCACCGGGAGTTACTGGTGATCATTGAGGTAGTGATTTGTAGGAGCGGGTGTCTTATGACTTTACACCTAGAGAGAGAATTTTAGCTTATCCTTCATTGGCATTTGTATAAGACTTGAGTAAAACACATTTAATACCCCATCTGGCACCCAGCAGGTACTCAATAAGTGAAAGGATAAGAAGAAAATTAGAAGAGATATTGTGAAAATGGATTTCATCAAGGAAAACCTGCTGCTTATAGTATGTTTCAGGTTGTAATCTGAGAATATGTGCATGGCACAATGACACCCCAGTTTAAGGCTGGTAGTTAGGGTTGATCAGCCTGGGTAACTACAGAGCTCTGTGACCGTGAGTGGATCATAATGCACCAAGAGCTGAGTTATAAACTGTAACATACAAAGTAAGCATCATAAAAGGATGGAAACATCTTGTATTTATGGCAAGAGAAGGAAAGGAGACAATCCTCCGTCCTTAGACTCTTAATAATGTGTAAAAGTTGGTCCTAGATTCATTTTGCACTCGACATTTCCCTCTTTGCTGCAAGAGAGGAATTTTTGGAACAGGAGGGAAAATTAGCCTAATAATGCATGTTAACACCAGCTGAAAGTCAGTGGAGCTCTGCCTGGGGGAGGGTATAGCCCCATGGAAAAGAATCAGTGGTTTTGATTGATTATTGATGCCTGTCATGGGCACGGGAAGGAGGAAGGATCTCTAACTGCATTTGCACCTCTGCTCAAATAATACTGCTCAGAAGATTGGTGCAGATTACATGCCAGTAATCCTAGCTACTCAGGAGACTGAGGCAGGAGAATTGCAAGTTCGAGGCCAGCCTGTGCCACTCCTTGAGACCCTGTCTCAAAAACTAAAAGGGCTGGGAGTTTAACTCAGTGGTAAAGTGCTCCCAGCTTCCCTCCTCAGTGCTACAGACAAACAAACAATCCAAGTAGTACTCCACAGAAGAGCCTTTCTTGATTGTTTTGCCCAAAATGATCAATCATCTTCTAATTTTTCTTCATAACGTGTAGCCTGATCCAACATTACATCATCTATATGTGTTTTATTGTCTCTTTTCTTCTCCGAATAAAAGCTCCACAAGGAGTTCACTGCTGTATTCCTCCCTTCACCCACAGCCTTCTTCACAAACATTTACTGAATGGTTTTCATGCTTTGTATCAATTGAAATGGGCCAAGTTAAAGTTCATGGCAAGCATACAGACAGTAGCATCCCTTTCAAAGCTTTTTTTTCTTTTTTCTTTTTTTTAAACCTGTCATTTTGTTAAAGAAGGGCACAATCCCTATAACCCATGTGTAGAAGTACTGACATCCATCATTGAAAACTAAGTTTTAGGAGCAGAGGAACAAGCCTGTTTTCCCTTCCTCCTCCCTTTCTCCGAGGCTGTCTTTGGAACAAAACGCTGGGACCACCCAGAAAGCAGAGGCTTTGGGACGCCATATGTGTGTGTTCTCTGCCGGCTCTTCCACCTTAATGGAAGAGCTGTTTAAAAGAAACAACCACAGTCTTGAGAGAGAGTGAGAGCAATGAATCATAACATTGTAGTGACACTAATTTAAGATTCAAAGGGCTTGGGAGGCACAACTGTCAAACAGCAGGATGACAGATGCGGAGCTTAGAAGCCTTAGCTATGAATGACTGAGCACGTGTTTACCAGGCGGCGGGGAGAGAATACACAAAGGAAGACCTCGGTTTCACTTCATTTCATTGCTGGGGCTTGGGGGCAGGGTGGCAAGAATCTCTGAGCTAAGTTCCACTGAAAGCTTGACTTCCCTGGGGGAAGCCGTTGGGGACAGGAAGGCGACACCAAGGCCACGCAAGTGGGGGTGGGTGCCATGGTCTGGGAGACATCGGAGTTAGGGAAGAACAGTGAACACGGTGCTTTAGGGGTCAGGGCAGGAGTGGGGTAGCAAGTGGAAATCAAGAAGAAGATGAAGGTAGGGAGAGGCTCCGCAGCAGAGAATCGTGGCAAAACGTTAAGACGGAGGCCGGGAAAGGCCGCGAGGAAAAGCAATCCCATGGCATTGTCACTGCAGAAAGGGGAACAGTTACAGGATTAGTGGGCGGGAGAAATGGACACATGTGTTTTATGTCATCATAGTTTATGTCAGCATAAAACTTCCCCCACAGCTAAGGCAGTTCTCAAGAACAGAAACAATGGCAGTACAGCTGTTAAAATAGAAAGTTTCTTTCTTTTCTTTTCTTTCTTTCTTTTTTTTTTTTCTAAAGTGAGGTTATAGGAAACAAATTGACTCAATGAATGCCTGGAAAAAAAAAAAAAAAACCTTGTTATTTTAACTGGCCATTGACATTAACTCTGAATTTCCTAGTAGCGCCCCCTCACCCCGAGGCGGGGGTGGTAGAGGGGAGGAGAATTTTGATATCCAGCAGTTCCAGAAAAGAAAGCAGCAGAATTAAGGGCAACTTTTCTTTTTCACCCGAAATAAAGAGAACTGAATCTGCTTGTAGGAGGAGATGGAGAAGCCCACGGAAGGGGAAGCTGTGAGCTCATGGAAGGCCGAGGGGAACAGCCAGGCCCCACCTGCTGTGGCTAGTTTTCACCTGCTGACTGGCTGCTATCTGCTTTGGGGCTTGGAGATCTTCCTATGCCCCCTTTCTTACCATGCTCCATACGGAGCCCACTGTCTCTGGCTAAGATGAAAACATAAACCATTCCAGATTGCTATCCTACCTCCATGGGTAGCATAGCGCTCTTCTATAAATGCTGTCTTCCCCCTCCTTTTATCCCAGAGGTGGAACTCAGCCGGCCTCCCAGCCTCCTTTGAGGCTGTGTGAGCTCCCATACCGCTGTACTTGGGTCAAGCCGGGGGCCATTGCACCAGAGCAACAGCGATGGGGGAGGTGAGCCTCCTCCCTCTCTTTAAGGGCCTCCTGAGTCACATCCGCAAACCCTGAGGTTATTGTTGCCATACTTTCTCAGAATATTCATTACACTTTGGTGTAAATTGTATATATAATTGCTTGTGTAGTCTGGCAGCCTGTTTCCCTCCTTGCCCCGGGTACCAGCTGCCACACACGGAGAGCGCCCCCTTGTGCCTGTCTGGTTTGTTGCAGCATCCCCAGCACAGCCCAGTACCTGGCAGAGTATTACAAAAACATGTTTTTTATTTAACAAATATTCATTGGCAATTTTTTTTTCTTGCACTACGGGGAATGAACCCAGGACCTTGCACATGCTAAGAGCTTTATCACTGAGCTACATCCCCAGCCCTTTTTAATATATATATATATATATATTTTTTTTTTTTTTTTTTTTTTTTTTTTTTTTTTTTTTTTTTTTTTTTTTTTTTTTTTTTTTTTTTTTTTTGCTAAATTGCTGAGGCTGGTCTGGAACTTACCCTCCTCCTACTTCAGCCTCCCGAGTAGCTGGGATCATAGGCACGAGCCACCATGCCCAGCAGTGACATGTATTTAAACATCACTGAACACAGACAAATCCTCTTGTCCTTGTAGTTCCAAATTTCTTAAGGGTTCTGGTAAGTGAATGACCAAAGGTCACAGATGAAATAAGAAGCAACCAATTAAGAGTTGAGTGAGAGAAGACAGGACATTACAGCAGTGGTTCTCAAACTGGGGTGTGCCAGACAGCATTTCAGGGAGCTTGAGAGAGATGAGGCATAGGGCAGGCTCTCTCTCTGGTGGGTGGTCCTCAGGCCACTCTTGGATAAACTGACCTGGGACAAAGCACACCTGGGCTCCTGCTGGTGGGGGCGTGGGAGGAGAATATTAATGAATGGGGTCAGGTGTCATGCTCAGGTCCAAAAAGGCAACCCAGAAAACACTGAGTTGTGAAACAGTTAAAAAATAAAAGCTGGGTGTAGTGGTGCACACCTGTAACCCCAGTACTTGGGAGGCTGAGACAGGAGGATCCCAGGTACAAGGTCAGCCTCAGCAACTCAGCAAGGCCCTCCACAACTTAGTGAGACCCTGTTTCAAAATAAAAAAATAAAATAAAATAGGATTAGGGGGAGGGTGTAGCTCAGAGGAAGACTGCCCCTGAGTTCAATCTTCAGTACCACAGAAGTTAAAGAAAAATAGAAAAAAACACGCAAGGCTGTCTTTTACCATGACTGGAAAGGCTTTGGCTGCCTTTGGCCCTAAACCACCACAGAAACTCCCGCACTGCAGACTCAGCTGACACCTGGACCACACCACTCATCCCTGCTGACATAAACCCTGCACATCAGACAGGCCTCTGTGATGACCAAGGCCTGCCCCAGGCTTTATGGAGAGGCCGAGGTCCGTGCCAGCTTCTGGATCAAACCTTCTGCTTTCTACCCTCACATATAGGAGGTGGGAGAGGGCCGATCTGTTCTCCTGCTGCTGCTCACATTCTTTGGAACTCGAGGCACGTGCGTGGGCGGCCGGAAGGCACCATTTTCTCCGAGCTTTCGCCACACCCCACACGACTTCTGTGTCTTGCTCTCAACCCCCAGTGAGATTCTTGGAAAGAAACAAGTGGGAATTTAGGGAGAGAACCTCTCCCCCTGGCCCTGCCAGTCCCTGCTTAGGCATGTGAAGACTGAACACCAGCACCCTTAAGCTCGGCCTGAAGTAGCCAGGGAGCACCTGTGCCCCAGAGGCCCACGGGGACCTACGCGGGGAGAACCCTAGCCAGCGTCTCTAATGCAAGCCCTCTGGTGGCCAGGCCTCTCCTGGCCTCTCCATCCGCTAAGCTTCCTGGGGCCTCTCTTTTCTCATCTCCAACGTGCCTTGGTTTAAATCCAGAATTCAGGTGTTGCCAATGTGGTAGCATTAAGAGGCAGAGCCTGAAGTGGTGCTTGGGCCCTCAGGACGCCTTCTTTGTCAATGGGATTGAGGCCTTTATAAAAGAGACTTGACCTGGCCTGCAGCTGACTACTCCAAATTCCACATGGCAAGGATACAGGTTTCCTTCCCTGCAGATTAGGCAGCCCTCCCTGGGCCGGCCACAGAACCTGCTGCAGCCTCCAGAACTGCAAGAGAATGTTTCTCTTCTTTGTAAATTATCCAGTCTCAGGTATCTTGTTATAGCAGCACAAAATGCTAAGCCCTGTAGAAGCCCCATTATAAGTTAAAATAATAATAATAATTATCTCCCTCTTTCCTGAGAGTTTCCTCTGCATCCTGTTGTAATGGAAACCTGATGTCTTCCTAGGGTGCCTTTTCCCTCAGGTCCTCTGGGCTGAAGGCTGCCCTTCCCTCAAGACACACAAAGGACAGGACTTGGTGTGGTCTGTGTTCTCTGCCCCTTGTTGCTGCTTCAAAACCATTCTCCATCCATTGAGGGGTCTGCCAGCTTGCTATGTACTGGTCTGGAGAAACCCAACTTCTTTGTTCCAATATATGAACCACTTACTCAAAAAAAAAAAAAAAAATTACTCTAGTATGCAGACTGGTGCTTCTACATACAAACCCCTACTTTTCAAAGTGGCTCCACAATCTTTTTAACCACTGCCAGCTAGGTCCCCTCTGCTGACCCTCCTTTCCCTTTCTTCTTCCTGTAGTCTCATTATTTCAAGCATATCCCAGATTGGTAGATGTGCCTGTCTCCATTGTAGGGGTGAGTGTGCTCTACGGCTGAGGCTGAGGCTGGACCTGGGGCCTGAAGCAGCCAGGAGAGCTCAGAAGGCAGCAATGGCCTGAGAGGGAACTTGGGCTCCTCCACTTCTTGACTATGTGACTACAAGCAATTCTGTTTTCTTCTCTGCACTCCAGCTTCATGCTGTTAAATGAGGCAAAAACGACTATTCTGAGGGTCAAATGAATTAATACACAGAAAGATTAAAAAACAAGAGTGTCAGATGATACAAACTCAAGAAATATTGCTTATCATTTTCATCAGCATTTCCAAGACTTCTCCTCTCCCCAGGAGAATGAGCTTCCAAATACAGAACCTTCCAGGTAAAGGGTGGAGGTGGGTCACATTTGCAAAATAGCAGGAGGCATTATCAATGTCTGTATTTATCATGGGAATAGGCGATGTAGTATCTCCAGTCTAGCTCAAGGGAAATTTAAATAAAAGTGCAGATGGCTTATAACCTACTTCCTTATTGCATAATTCTCTCCTAATTCAGTTCTTTTCCATCTTTCTAATAATTCATATCCCTTAACAAGAAGGAAGAGGTTTTTAGGAAAAATGGAAGTGTGGCTACAAATGTATCCTGTGCCCTGATTCAAAACCTTCGCCCTCAGGGCACACAGAACCTGCTCATGAACACTGGGTGCTACAAGTGAATACAGTAGATTCTAACCTCTCTGTATTAAGATTCCTTTCCCAATGCCAATATTAAGAAATACATTCAAGGAAACACCAATATAAAGAAAATACATTCAAGTCATGAGGGAGATCATACACATGGCAAACCATCACAAAGACTCCATCCTAAAGGGCAAAGGGCTGCTCTCTGAGGCAGGTGTGAGCTATCTTTAGCATTTGTTTTCCTGTCAAAAATCAGGCTTCCTCTTCTAAACCCTCCAAAGACCTTGGCCTTGAAGTTCTTTTTTTTTTTTTTTATGGTACTGGGAATTGAACCCAGGGGTGTTCTACCTCTGAGCTATACCCTCTATTTTATTTATTTTTAATTTTGACACAGGGTCTTGCTAAATTGCTCTGGGTGGCCTTGAACCTGCAGTCTTCTTGTCTCAGCTTCCCAAGTACTGAGATTGCAGGCATGTGCCACCAGGTCTGACACACTACATTTGCGTGTGTGTGGTCCTGGGAATAGAATCCAAGGCCTCATGCATTCTAGGCAAGCCCTCTACCACTGAGTTATACCCCAAGCTTCTACCTTGAAGTTCTAAACAGTTCAGATTGGGTTCAGGGAGACCAAAGTGCTTCACAGCCAGGCACAAAGAGCAGAGCCCAGGTGTGGCAACAGTGCTGGCTCCACATGACAAGCTGACATACAGGACAGAACACCTGCAAGAAGATAAAAGCTCACTCTCCCCAGGAGAGAGCAATGCCAGGGGGTCCCAAAGAATCTGACGCTGTGGAGTCCCTGATCTCATCATAAAAAGAAATAAAATAAGAAGAAGAAGAAGAAGAAGAAGAAGAAGAAGAAGACCTGATGATGTGAGAATACTGTCTTTAAAACCTCTCCTTACCACTTTTTACTCTCAGAGGTTTTGCTTTTGCTCTCCTTCTGGCCACAGGCTGGGTAGATTAATTGCTTTGTTCTATCCCCTTGGGTCAAGCTTGCTGCTTCTTCCAACATCCTGAATACATTCTTCCATTAGGTTACTGTCAAGGGCATTAGAAGGTTCCAGGTAACTGTTCCCTCTTCCATCCACAAGGGTTCTGAGTCCTACCCATGGGAAGCATTGAAAAGGTCTAGATAGTGGGTGCAGGATCCACAGAGTTTGCTCCTTGGATGCAGCAGGACAGGTGGAGAAAGAGCACTAGCAAGCAACCACCCTCAGAGGATTCTTGCTCTCTAAGAGTGATCCTGATTTGCTTGGGACTACCCCTAGTTTTAGTACTGAAACCTCTCAGTGCCAGGCATACCAAGCAGTTAGTCTCCTTATCTGGTGTTATGATGAGATACAGAATGACCTCTGAAGAGTTCATGTATTAATGTTCAATTGATGTAATGAAGTCATGAGGGTTTTGAGCTGTAAATCCACTGTCATGGGCTTACTGGGTGGTAACATAGACAGGTGGGGTGTGACTAGAGAAGGTGGGTCCCCGGGAGTGTAGACTGCGGCAGTGTGCTTTTGTCTTGGAATCCCCTTGCTTGCTTGCCTTCTCTCTGCTTCCAGCCTCCGTGAGGTGAGAGCAGACCCCTGCTCTCTGCTTTCCACCACCATGCCCCGAGCTCTGCAGATGTAACCTGGCCTGACATGGACTGAAACCCTGAAATCTCCAAAAAGCTGTGAGCCCATCAATCTTCCTTCTTCTGAGTTTTGTGGTCAATTATTTTTGATTATAGCAGTGAGAATGTGGGCTGAGACACCTGGGGACTTTCATAAAATGACAACAAATCACTTGTGTCCAGAGCCCCTCTCCAGGCATTATCATTTGTTCTGGGTGGGAGTGGAAATTAATGCCATTTAAAAGTTCCTCTGGGTATTTTGATGCTCAATGGATGTTGAAAATCATCCCTGTAAGAGAAGATCAGCCTGGATCAGGCCAGTGACAAAGGGATTCTCCTAGGGCATGACAAGAAATGTATTTCTGCTAGACTTTTCAGCCTGATCTCAATTTCTCAGAGGCCTGTGGGAAATGGAGGTACTTATGGTTTAATACTCATCCAATTCTCAAAAGACAACACGGAGCTGGATGAGGAAATGAGAAGATCCCATTGGATCAAATACTTAAAATTATCACAGAGCTACACTAACATTGTACTTAGTTCCCTCAGACAATGAAATGTGAGCAATACCTAGAAGTCCATGCATCTTACCAACATAATTATGTTCCTCAAGAATTTAATTCAAATGGGTTAACAGAAACTGAAACAGCATTGCCCAGGCTCAGCTGGTACCCAGAGATGTGCACCTTTATTGCTGATGGTAGCACACTCAGCCTGGGATTCAGGTTCCCATTGTATTCAAACATCTCCCCATACAGGCCAAAGTAAATCCAGCAGCCCTTGAACCAACCAAGGATGCTTTTTAAGAGAAAAATAATACTAAATAAAAATTTTAAAAGACTAACCCCCCTCCCTCCCCAACAAGTTTTCCTTAGCCTGGGACAATTTTCTCTCTCTAGTTTTCTGTTTACCCTCCTAGAAAGAAACCCAATAGGAACCAGCATGAGGCATTAGGAATAGATGTACACTTTGGCATGCCTCATCCAGAAAGCAGGAGCCCTCTGGCATTCAATTATGCCAAAAAACAGAGGTATGGTTTCACATGAAAGCTTTGGCCAAGTCATTAATCCAGTGTTCCTTGACCTGGCATTGTCCTCTGTATGCCCCTGGACACAAGCTTCTAGGAGGTAAAGGCTGCTAGAAGAAACCCTGATGTCAGGCTGCTAGAAGGGACCTCAGCAAGGATGTTCCAGATCCTGGGTCTCAGCTTCCACTTTATCTCAGTAGCAGACACCAATCCACTTTTGACCCAGCCAAGAAAAGGGACTAGCTGCAAGCTATAGATGAGGTGAGAAAATCATTAAATTAAGGCAAGAAACTGAAAATAGGTTACGTCAGATAACTGAGGATTTAGATTTAATATATAAAACTTTGGCACTCAGTCATTAATTGCTATTTCAAATGGCACAACTGTTAGAGCTCTGGTATTTATTACAAGATTCCATGATACAGGCACCAGAATAACTCAGAGTTAAAAAAAAGGATTCTGTGGCTACAGCTCTACAGATTTTAAATCAGTACTCAAGAATCACTATTTTTCAAAGCCACCTATGTGATTTTTGCCCATGGTCAGGTCTGTGAGCTTAACCCTGTAACCTTTTTACTCCATCAACTGTGTCTCTGGGAAGATTAAAAGACCACAGACTTATGTTATAAAGTAATATGATTCTAAAGAAAAGGTGAAAAGCCCAGGGGTCTTCAATTTTCAGATAAAATATGTATTGGAGACTGGCTACCATTACGGTTCTTTTGAATTCCTCTCATGTCTAGCTCATTTGTTTAATGAGCCCTCTGGCCTTACCAGATGAGCCCCTGTAGCCAGTACCCACAGCCTACTTCATTAGGAATAAGAAGGTGCTTTATTGCTAGGGGAACACATCACTGATCTTCCAAACTGGGCTACTTTTGAAAGTCAAAAGGAGAACTATTAATAAGCACACCAGGCATGGGCATAAATTGGGACTGTCTGCGGACAAACCAGAATGTATGCTGGTCCCATTATTTCTTCCCACGTATCAACCACTTTGTGGTTGCCCTTTGTTCCTTCAATCTATTGATTAATAACAAAATCTGTCTAAAATTTCTTCCTCCCCGTTCACCATGAAAGCTTTGGCCATTCTGATATTTAGTTGAAGGTTTGCGACTTTACACATAACTCTATTTCCTTTTAAATTCTCTTTATTACAACCAATTTCACTCATACTGAAAAGTACACTGGTTTACTTTATAATTCACACTGGACCCTCTTAGATATCTGGGAGATACAGGTAGGACTCCTTATATTCCTTCTCTCATTCCCATTCCTCCTTTTCTCCCCAGAAAACCACCATCCTGAATCATCATTCCTGAATTTATCATTACTTTGCAAGTCTTTATACTTTATGCATAAATCTATAAGTATATATTCATATATCTATAAATATCTGGCATTATTCTTGTTTTAGAACTGTATGTATTTCTCTACAACTTGCCTTTTCTTGTTAACATTGTTTTTAGAGATATCGCCATACTCTAGTTTATCCATACTAATATCCTTGTTATTCCAAGTTCATTCACCTTAAATACTGTGTAAAAGTCCTTTCTATTAGACCACAACTTAGTTATCTATTCTCTTATTTATGAACATTTATAATTGTCCAGCATTTTGCTGTTACAAACACTGCTGATATGAAAAATTCTTTTGTATATATTCTTTTAGAACATGTATGAAAATTTCTCTAAGATTTATTCTTAGAAGTTGAGTTTGGGCTTATAAAGTTGTGCCTCTTGACCAGTTTATATTCTTAACATGTGCAGAGAAGAGTTGCCCCTACCTCCCTATCCAACACATGGTTTTATCAGCTATTTTAATTTTATCATTCTGGTATATGAAATGGTACCTTGTTGTTTTAAATTGCATTTCCCTGATTATACTAATTTGAGCATCTTTTCACATTCTTCTTACCCGTCTAGTGTTCCTCTTTTGTGAGCTACACATTCATATACTTTGCCATTTTTCCCAGTATGTTGTTTTGTTCTGATTGATTTGTGGTAGTTGTTTATAAACTCTGGGTGCAACCTTTTGTTGGCTATATATCCAACAGAAAATACAAGCTTATAAACAAATTTACAAATCTCCTGAATGTAGCCTGAATTTTGATTTTGTTCATGGTTTCTCTTTTCATTTTAAAGAAGTCAGATTTATCAATCTTTCTCCTTATTGCTCATGCTTTCCTATGTTTTGTTGAAGAAGTCCTTCTCTGTCCTGAAACCAAGAAGATATTCTCCTGTATTTTCTTCTAAAAGTTTTAAAATCCGGTTCTAAATACCTTACTTATCTTAGAATTGATTTTCATTGATGAAATGAGCTAGGGGTATAATTTTAATTTTTCCCTGAGGTTTTCAGGATTATTTATTTATTATATAGGGACATTTTACCTTTGAGCTACACCCCAATCCTATTTTATTTTTTATTTTGAAATAGAGTCTCACTATGTTGATAAGGGCCTCACTAGGTTGTTGAGGCTGGCGGTGAACCTGTGATCCTCCTGTCTCAGCCTTTCAAGTACTGGGATTATAGGCATGTGCTACCACACCCAACCAGGAGCATTTATTGAATAGTCCGTCCTTCTTCCTACCACTCTGCAGAGCCATCAGTGTTACTTACCTGATATGTTTTATACTTTCATTTCATTCCATTGACCTACTTTCCTGTTCTTTCATCATTAGCACAGTCTTAATTAAATAGTTTTGTAATGAGTTTTGAAATACAGCAAATAAATCTCCTTATTTTTTCTTTTCAAAATTGCCTTAGTGGTTCTGGATCCTGGCTGTTTTATACAACATACAGAATAAACACAGGAGTACAGGTGTATCTGGCAAGTCCTCGGTGTGAATTTCCATTCTCTCCTCAGGAAACTTCAGGTATTGCTCATTACATGACCCCTGACACACACAGACCAAGTAAGAGAGCCAGTATCAATTCATGCAATAGCTTCTTTTCTTCTCTTCATGTGTGTGTGTGTGTGTGTGTGTGGTACTGGGGATTCAACCTTGTGCATGCTAGTACTCTACAATGGAGCTAGACCTCAGCCCAATAATCTATTTTGCATCGTTGTTTTTTGTTTTATTAGTTTTTTTTCTCTTTATTTTTGAGTAAAAATAATACAGAAAGCAGCTCTACTATAGTCTTCCCAAACTTTAGTGGACAAACATAAACTTCCCCTAAATGTAATCCACATTTTGAAGACATCTTACCCACAGCAATGGGTTACTTTTAAAATAATAGATTCTTCACCTAAATATATGACTGAATCACAATTTCTGGTAGTGGAGAATGGAAATTTTTATTTTATACCATGGATAATTCTGTTTTACTTCGAGGCTTAGGAACTGCAGGACTAAGTTAATTGAGCTTAAGAAAATGGTTCATTGTTTGAGGAGTGAAAGATTTTCTGGCCCTGGGCAATGGATTCTCTCCTGTGGTTCTCTGGCACTTTCTCAAGTTCTCCAACAAGGCTCTTGGGTTCTGAGGACCTGGGGACAGAGCCATTTTAAGATCTCTGCAGTACGTGGCCCCCTACTCTATCTAAATTTGCTAAATTGTACTACATCCCTAATAAATGCAATTTTTCATGTAACTCTAAGAATTAAGTTGGAGTAGTTTTCAACCTGACAAGGTGTTACATTTTATAAACATTGAAATTAAAGATGCACTATTTAGAAGTGCAGAGTCAAGAATTCAGGAAAAGATACTTGGATTCAAATCTGACCTTAACATTTGCCAGCAGAACAATTAACAATGGTGTACCTCAGTTTCCCCTGTTGTAACACGGAGATGAAAAGAATAGTGCCAGAGGGATGCTGAAGAACAAACGAGTCTGTGTGCGAGAAGCCCTCAGAATAGAGCTTGGGGCATGGAAAGTATTGCATAGGTCATTTTCCTTTTGCTGTTTTAGAGCCTATGAAAGTTTTGATTTGATCCTCAAACATTTTTTTTCTTAATCCCTTGAAAAGTCCATTAGGCCTCATGTACCATGTCTATACCTCCCAATGACTTAGACAAGCTCTGCTCCACCTTTAGGGGACAATGATCTCTCTGTTCTTCTTGGGAATGTTTTCCTTGGGTTTAGCCCTTTTTTGGCTCATTTGTATTTCACACCAGAAGGTTAAAATTAGGGTTTAAGTCCTTTAGGGGAAAGGATTAGGAAAGCCACTAGCCTGTTTTTGTTCTTAACCTTGGTTTGGGGATATCCTGAGGTCCTCTTAACTCATCAGGAGACCATGTCAAGGAAGTATAGTGATTAGTGTAGAAGGGAGCCTGCATTTGCTCGTGTCCCTTCTGCATGCTGGACATGGTGTTCTGTTGGTTGTGTAACAGGTGCAGAATGCCAGGTTTTGCTTGAGGCATTATCACTCTGAATATTTCTTGACAGGATGTGTTCTACAGCAAAATAATGTGATTGACCACAATGTGACTGCCCATCCCAAAGGTATAAATGCTCTGTCTCTCACTAGCTTGAACTGCTTAGGATAGAGACCCTGGGTCCTTCAGTAGATATTCCACCCTCAGACTGGGCTCTGTGTCACTATTGTTCTGTGACCCAGCCAGTCGGGGCCAAACTGAACTTTGCAACGATTTCCAGGAGCTTAACTGTTAGGTGCTATTCTCCTGTTTGTAGACTTCAAGCCACTAATAACCCTAGTTGGCATGATTTCGTATCAAGCCATTTGTCAAGCTCTTATTCCTATTTTTTTCCTCTATAAATCTGAGCATTCCTGTGTTGGATGTTTTCTTTGTAAGCAGGTGAGAGACCTCCCTCTACTGGGCAGACATACAACTGCTGCTCACACTTAGGATAAAAAAAAACAAAAAAAAAAACAAAAAAAAAAACAAAACAAAAAAAAAACCTAGCTTGAACATTCTTTATTGAAGAAGAAAATAATTTACTTTTTTTTTTAACCGTACTGGGGATTGAACCCAGGGGCACTCTACCTCTGAGCTACAACTCCAGCCCTATTTCTATTCTTTATTTTGAAACAGAGTCTCACTAAGTTGAGGAGGGCCTCACTAAGTAACTGAGGCTGTCTGCGAACCTGCGATCCTCCTGTCTCAGCCTCCCAAGTACTGGGATTACAAGTGGGTGCCACCATGCCCGGCTATAATTTATATTTTTGGTGTTAAAAGAAGAAGAAAGAAGTCCTTACAATACAGCTAGTCCTTCCCTAGGATGAATTGTCACAAAGTCTTTGCCTCTCCTCTGCTTTCCTTCATCCTTCGCCAAAGTGGTCAGCTAAGTGTTGCCATGATCCATGATGGTAATGACCAACACAGCATCAAGCTGTTGTTAGTTTGTTCATTGCAGTGACATGAAAAACTGATGAAGAGCCACCAGACAGGGCCACAGCGCCCTTAACTTGGTTCACTAGTGGAGGAGTTTATTCTAAAACCAGTGCTTGGTAGATTCAGGCTCTGCACAGGCTCATCACAGCTGGGTACTAATTTCTGAGGCCTCCTAATGCAAGGTTGTCTTTCTAATATCTTGGCAGGTAAGAAATTCTGTAGGCTTTCTACAGGATGTTCTCCCTTCCCTGTGACTCTTTTTTAACATCCTTAATAAACATGTGTTGGCCAGACAGCAGAACAGCATCTTCATGGGATTAGAGATGGGAACACGCAGTGTATGATGTGGCCACTTATGTTATTCAGAGTAACTAAATACTAGGAAGACATGGTGCTGGAGAAGTGAGCTGGGCATAGGTTGAATAGGTCTTTCATGCTGAGCCTAGACTTTGCACTGACACAAAGGATAATAATCTGAAAAGTCCACAGGGGACAGGGAGATATGAAAGTGATTGAAACAGCTGGGTGGGAAGAGGAAAGATTTAAATGGAGAAACTGCAGTTTTCCTCAGCCAGGGATTGCTACACATGATGCCACATGCCACAGTAATATATATAACTTTTTTTCAGGTAAATCTGTTCTTTTTTCTTTTTTCCCCCAGTACTAAGTATTAAATCCAGAGGCATTCTACCTCTGAACTATACCCCCAGCCCTATTTTATTTTATCCTTCTCGCCCGCCTGCCTGCCTTCCTTCCTTCCTTCCTTCCTTCCTTGCAGTATTGGGGATTGAACCCAGAGGCATTCTACCTCTTAGCTATACCCCCAGCCCTATTTTATACTTCAAAATAAAGCAGTGTCTCACTATATTTTTTATTTTGAGACAGGGTCTTGCTAAGTTGTTGAGACTGGCCTCGAACCTGCAATTCTCCTGTCTCAGCCTCCCACGTACTGGGATTACAGCTGTGTGTCACCATGCCCAGCATACTTTTACATTTTGGCAACTAAAAACAACAAACAAACAAAAACCACTGCTTAGATCACCTTGTGAAACAGGATAGTGAGCTACTGGAATAGGTAGACCGTGACTAACATTTGGTCAGTGAAAACTCACCTGTCTCTACTGTTTTGTCTCTAGGGTCATACTCCTCTGATTAGATCTCTTGATGGCATATTTTCAGGTTGAGTTCCTGGCCTAACAAAAGACAGGTCAGCATCCTCAGAGCACCATGCCCGACCCATAGAAGTTAAGTCGAGCATTTATGATGAACCTCACTTTCTTCTGACTGTGGACCAGTGACTGTGTGCAGTAGGTGCTTAATACATGCTAAATAAATCAGTTAATGCAAGAATGTTTCATTTCCTATCATGAAAATACTGTCCTTTGGACTAGATGAAATCTTATGCCCTACAATAATGATGACAGATGGACTTATTAATAAAATAAAAACAAGTTAGCTTATGTCTGAGCTGGTTATATGCCAAGAGAGAGTGCTGAAACCTATTATTTTTATGTGGGAGGAGGAAGGAGAAATTCCAGGATATGATACCTCTGCAAGCCCTTGGGAATCAAATCTTAGCATCAAAAGAA
>PVLC010029363.1:0-20299 GCA_004027655.1 Graphiurus murinus
ATATGTAAATATTTTATGTTTGTGTACATGTGGGCCTATGTATTTATAATTATCAGCTCATATTTTTAATTTGTTCTTCAGGTTCAGATCCAATTTGCCTTGCAAAATCAGTACATGCAAAACTAAACTCACTATCTTTGTCAAACTTTCTTTTCTTCTGTTTCCTACAGAAGGAAGGTATAAGGTGTGAATTACATCTACCACATTAGTCACCCAAAAGAGATTCCTAAGAGATTGGGAAAATCCTAATATATTTCTTATCCTCCTCCTCATCAAGAAATAATCAAGTCCAATATTTCCTACCTCTTTAGCCTCATTGATAATTCTTTGTAACTCTCCATGTCCATTGCTACTGCCTTAATTTAGCCCTTGTCTTATTTCATGTGGATTTTAGTTTTAATCTCTTAATTAATTTTCTCTTCTTTAGATTTGTCCCCTCATTACCTACCCCACTCTCCTTATTAAAGAAATATCTACAAATTTTTGCCCAAGTAGGCTTTGTAATATGAAAGATATTTCCAAAATGGTAGTTTTACAATGCCCACAGAAAAATACCAATTTCCTTCTCTTATCCATAAAGCCTGTAATATAGAATGCTCCCTGAAGGATCTCATAAATTGGTGTTCAGAGTTGATGTAATGGAGTTATGAGGGTTGTAATCTTACTGGATTTATCTGGGTGTTGGCCTGGGCTGGTCGGGTGTGGCTGGAGAAAATGTGTCCCTGGGGCTGCCACCTTGGGGATTACATATGGTTCCTCTTCCCCTCATACTCTTGCTTCTGGCCTCCATATGTGAGAGCAAAGCTTTGTGCTCTCCCTCTCTCTCTACTTACCACCACCATACTCTGAGATATGTGATCCTCTGCCTCACATGGACTAAACTCAGAAATCTCCAAGGAAACTGTAAGCAAATAAATCTTCTTTCCTCTAAGTTATGTGGTCAGGTCTTCGGATTGTAGCAGTGATAATGTTAAGATAAAGCCTCTTCCTTATTTCCTTATAATATCTGAGACACGATAAATGCCTGTAGGGGTGTTGGGAAAACTCCTGTCACTCTCTTCCTGTGAGATCTGCCCTACCTATCAGTTGGGCTTCAGTCTCTGTGCTTTCCTATTTGCTTCACACCTGGCACAAGCCCCAGTTAACTGGATCAGAGGTGCAAGTTTACACTAGCTGAGAACACAGGAGTCCTTCTTTTGGAGGGGCTGGGTCTTTTATTTAAACTAAGGAGGTAACAATTCATGATCTGAGACTGCCTTTATAGGATGTCTTTGAGTGCAGAAAGTAAAAAAAAAAAGTGTTTGCAAAGTAAAATAACTAAAGACTAAAGGTGATATTGGTAGGGTAAGCAAGAAGAGAATCCACATGGCTCCAAAGAAGGAGTAGCTCTCTGGGTTCCATATGTTCTGAAGTGCCTGATTCTAGTCTCAGATGCATTCTGGCCCTTGGGTTTTGCAAGACATCTCTGTATCCTTAAAATAAAATGCCATCTTTTAAAACTAATTTATTAATTTATTTTGCAGTACCTGGAATTGAACCTCTAAGTTACACTGCTAGCTTTATTTTATTTTCTTCTTCTGAAACAGGGTCTCACTAAGTTATCATGTGCTGCTGGCCTTGAACCTGGGACCCTCCTTATCTCAGCCTCCCACGTGCTGGGGTTACAGGTATATGCCACTACACCTGGCTTTTTTTAATTATTAAACTAGCTCAAGGGAGTTTCTATTTCTATCAAAAGGGTTTTTACTAAGGCACCCATTCTTCTTCCAAGACTCAGCCAAGGGATACTCTTCCCTAAAGAGTTTTACAAACCTCAGTACTTCCCTCTCTCTGACTTCCCTCTACCTGTAATTCTCCATTACCTTGACATGCCTGCCACTAATTTGTAAATAATTTACAAACCAAGGAAATATCTTATGTATGTTTATATCTCAGCAGTGTCCATTACAGTTTAGGGACATAAATGCTTAACACATTTCCCTCATCAGTTACTGAAATTTGATACCCTAAAGACTGGATTTAACCTGAACAAACATTATACTTGGCCCACATAAAGAACTCTTTTAGTGTGTGTGTGTGTGTGTGTGTGTGTGTGTGTCTTTGTGTATAAAACATAGTATTTTTACTTGCTTTTGTAAAGTATAAAGGTCTTAAGAACATTCCTTAGTATTATCTAGAATATTGACTTCTTCTAGACTTTACTTTTAACATCAGAATTCAGTCCTATATCTGGCTGTTTCCATGAGTTTTTGTGGAGGAACTGAATGAAACATTGACCAAAGTGTTCTGGTAAACATAAAGCAAGATACAATTATAAATAACATCTGTCCCCCCCAACTCCACCAACAATGCACTTCCTAAAGCCATCAATGATTTTTTTGTTAAATTCCATGTACATTTGACCCTTCTCTACAATTTCACATTGTTAACTAATTACTTCTTGAACTTCCTTTCTTGCTGTTTTAGACTTTTTTTCTTACCCTTTGACTAGCTTTCATCTCCTTTTTGTGGTAGTCTAGTTCAGTTCAGCCTTGCTCAACTGTCACATTTGATATCTTTATTTTACTGTCTCCCAGGTTGTTCTTATTTCCACCCATGCCTTTTAATTATTTATATACATAGATTATTGACTCCTAAATCAGCATTCCAGTCCAGGTTTGATCTCTAATATTATATTTGGATACTTTACTTAAATATCCTAATTTCAAAATGATACCTTTTTTATATTTGTTCCCCCTGTGCCTCTCTTAAAAAAAAAAAAGTACAACTAAACAAAACCCTTCTCATCCTATATTTTCTCTCTTCTTGGGTCATCTACAGAGGTAATCAAGCTAGAAACGTGTACCATCAGCTATATCCAGTTGCCAAACGATGCCACTCTACCTCCTTAATATCTCTATAGCTTAAAGCTTGAATAAATAAGGACTTGCAGACTAATTCTCCTAACACTTAGCTACTTCAATTTTATTTCCTATAAATAATTTATAAAAATCTATAAGTAAGTGTCTAAAATTGGCAGAGTGATGATTTCAGATAGAAATTACTGAATTTCAACATCTACCCTTGCCACCAATAGCCACACAAAGTGATTCTCGGACAGCTGGGAAAAGAAGAGAGGAAGGAAGGCAGAATTTGGTGGTTAAAAAAATGTTTTCAGATTGCTTTTTTAGTGTCATCTCTGCTACTCCACCAAATAAGGACCCAAAATTTATGTTAAGTCATTTGTTTGATGCTTTATTTAAACTGCTTTACTGGATATTTTCCATCTGTTAAACTCCCTGAAAGGGAATAAACTGCCTGGTCATAAACGGACCTCACATTTGTGAGAGCTTACACTGAGCAAACTTTGCAAGGGCCCACACCGATAAGGATGAGTTGGGAAAATGAGATAGGAAGGCTTTACAACTATGTGAAAAGAAAAAAAAAAAATCATGACCATTTTGGTCATTCCATTTTTAGTTAGTAATAGGATAAAAAATGCACATTATAAATCAATGTTCTGTTGAATGATGTCAGCAAATACCAAGTCATACAAAGGACTGAAAGTGTTGGCTACATGATTTGAGGGTTATTCTTTGTTTTTAGCTACCAAATTTCCACAGGCAAAGTGGAAAGACATCTGGATCCAAGTATCTGCATTGTTTGGGAGTTCTGTTTTCGCTTATTTGTTTTTTACTTTTGAAAAGTACATGCCAGATTACGAGGTCACCTGTTAATTTCATCATCACCACAAACTGAAAAATAATGCTTTTTTTTTTCTGTAGCTAAATGGCTGTTTCCGGTCCCGGAGAAGTTGTTGAAAGATTCATGAGCACTAACTTTGTCCAGAACAGGCTAAGACTGGGCAAGTCCCAGCATCTTGGGGTTTTCAGTTCCCTGCAAAATGAGGGAGTTAGATTATAAAAGCCTGGGATCCCTTCCAGACTCACCAATCTGATGGTACTCATGGCAACTGCTCCTGAATGGGGGCATGATCCGGTGCTCCTGTGTTGCTATGATACCTGTGAAACTAGGCTTCCAGGAAGCAGGAGACACAAGCTTGCCTCTACTTCCAACAGAATGACACAGCCTGCTTCTGGAGTGAGTCACATCAGCCCCAAGTTAGAACAATCTTCGCTGACGTGTAGGATGCAAAATAGGGTCCCTGATAGTGTTTAGTGCTAGGGACAAAAGCATATGAGCAAAGGGCATCATGGGAATCCCTAACAATCTCCACAATCTTTTCTTTTTTCCCTCTATCTCTCTCTTTGCCCTGAGAATTAACCAAGAAGTTAGCATAGAGATGAATACTCCTTTTGACCTAGTCAAGGGTCGGGTACAAACCTAGCTAAGAGCTGCCCACAGGGAAAGCGGTCCTCTGCAGCTAGCCTCAGGCGCTCCCAGGTTCCCGCGGGGCCCCGCCCCCGACGCGGCCCCGCCCCTCACCTTGCCCGCGCCGCGCTCGGGCCGCAAAGGTGCGTGCGGCGCTCGGTGATTGGCTGAGGCCCGGCGATGCCCGGCTGCCATTGGCTGCCTGGGCCTCTTTGTTCCCGGTCCGCTCCGCACGCCGCCTGTGGCGAAATGGGTGGCGGAAGTTCGACGGGAGAGTGACTGTGGCTGCGGCGCCGGAGTCGGGCAGAACCACCCTCCCACCCCCAGTGCCTGCAGCGGAGCCGGAGGCCAGCCACGCCCGGCCGTGAAATCCCGGGCGGGAGGAAGGGACCCTTCCGACACACCACCATGGCTCTGGAAACCAAGATGAAGAAGGTAAGGACCGCGGCCGCTCACCTGCGCCGGGCCACCTGGCCATCGCCGGCGGCGAGGCACGAGGGCCACCCGGCGCGAGCCCGCTCGGGGGCTGCGGAGCCCCGGCCCCCCGCTCCAGGTGCCCGGCCCTCGGGGTGGAGGTGCCGGCGGCCCCGCCAACTCCCGAGCCGCGGAGAGTCGCCGCGCGAGCCGGCGGGCGCGGGACCTGGTCCCCGGTGTCACCGCGCCCAACGGTTGGGGGTGTCTCCAAGTTCCCGGAACTTATTGCCGTGACGCCCCGAGAGAAAAGGATGAGGCTAGAGCGAGACCGCGACTCTTCTTCCTGTCTCAGCAAATTCAGCTTCATCCCGGCTCCGCGGTTTAGGGGCGCCGGTGCGGCTCTGACAGCCCAGACCTCCTCCCTCTCGTCCCGGGCGGCCCGAGGCGCTGCGAAGTCGGGGAGTGGTGATTCCAAACACTTCCGTCGCGTCCGCCACTGCCGATAACTTGTCAAGTGATGATTTCTTTTTCTGTGTGTGTGTGTGTGTGGGGGGGGGTGTCATTAATTACTTGAGTGCCAAAGCGCTGCCTCCCTTTTAGGGAGTTATCTCTCGAAGAAAACGTTTTCCCCGTTTGCAGCTAGCCTCCTAAGGCGACTGTCACCAGTGCTCAGCGCTCGGGAATGCTTCCAGCCCAATTGTTGGGGGACAGCTTGGACTGCCCTCCTGAGCTGCTCCCAGGGCTTGGGGAGCCTTGGGTCGCCTGGGAGAAGGGGGTGGGGACCAGACTGTGACTCCAAAAGAATGCTGATGTCACATTCGAGTGTACATTCTGTGTGAAAGGTCTCCTTCCAGAGAATTGTTCATATTTATTTTGCAGTAAGTTTAAGCTAGCTGTGCCTTATCAAATAGGGAAGTTGTGCAGAGTGAGGAAGGGAAGAGTAGAGACAACTTAATGCTTTTCTCTTACTCATTCACAGTTGCCAATGTTATTTTTTCTTCTAAAAGACAATTTCTAACTTGAGCGTTAATTCTCTTTTATGGCCAGAAGTAAAACTTTGAAACCGTATGCACGTGTAAAGTTTTAGGTTAGGAAGTTGTTGACCAATAAAAACTTGCCATGACGAAACAAAAAACCTGTTCCTTGGTCTCTTATGACTAAAATCAGCACTCAGAAAGGAATCCAAGAACAGGAAAACATAAACTCTAAGAGCAGTGTAATTGCTTTCTGTTCTTTTGATATCTTTTTTAAAAAATCCTTTTGCCAGTCATGGTGGCCCATGCTTGTAATTCCGGTACTTGAGAGGCTGAGACAGGAGGATTGCAGGATCAAGGCCAGGCTCTGCAACTTAGAGAGACATTGTTTCAAAATAAAATAGGGATGGAGTTGTAGCTCAGGGGTAGAATGCCCCTGGGTTCAATCCCTAGTACTCCCCTCCCATTTTTTTTTTTTTTTTTAATAACACTATTTTTTGGCTAATCTCACTAGTCACTTGAAAGCATTTTGTTTGCCGTGTAGCTTATGTTCTGATGATGGTCACTGCACCCATTTTGTTTTCATGTGTGTAAGAGATACTTAATTTAATACTTGTCTAAAACCTGGGGGCTCTTGGCCTTCTTATAAACACTGACTCAAAAACAACTTTGTAAAAATCAACAGCTTTTATGGGGAATGGAGAGATGAGTAGGCAGAGCACAGGTGATTTTTATAGCGGTAGCACTATTTTGTATAATATTGTAATGGTGGATACATGTCATGTTTGTCAAAACCTATAAAATGTACTATGCCAAGAGTGTCAATGTGTTTCATCAGTTGTAAGGAATGTAGTATTTTGGTGTGGGATGTTCATAGTTGGGAAGGCTGTGCTTGTGTGGGAAAGAGGAAATATGGGAACTTTGCACTTCCTGTTCAATTTTGCTGCAAACCTAAAACTGCTTTTTAAAATAGTCTTGTTACAAAAAAAAAACAAAAAACAAAAAACTTGAAAGTGTTTAAAAAAATTCTTGTAGACAGAATAAATCTGAGGAGAGAGGTCCAGAATTCAGAATTATATGGGACTCAGTGTAGATCAATGGTAGAGTGCTTAAAGTTTCAAACCATGGGTTATGAGAAATAATGTCTTTGACACATGGTGTATTTTTCCTCCTCCATCCTCCCTTAACTTTAAAGGGTATCTTTTTAAGCAAGAATCTTAACCTTCTCTGTAATCTTCCTTCTCTCTACCCCCATCCCAAGAAAAATGGTTTCATAAATTTAAAGGAAGCTTTTAGAGATAACCCCATGCCTTTAGTAAACGCTGCTTTCACTACATTGTCACTGCTGGTGATTTTTAGAATAAAGTTCCCATCAATAAATTGAAAACAACTCAAAGATGCCAAAGATGTCCAGTTTGACTGCCAATCATATCCTCACTTTGCCTTTGTAGGGCTCATGGTAGACTTGATTTTCAGTGAATTGGACAAAAAGTTTCCCAGTACAAAACAGTTTAGAGATCCCAGGAATACATTTCACAGTCTTAACCATAATCTTAAGAATAAACTTATATTCCCTTTAGAAATTGTATTCTAACACCTATGAATAGAGAGAAACAATATAAGATTATCATTGATTTACTAGCAGAGCCTTCTCACCCTATTTTGCTACCTATATAGTTTTCAAGTCTCCCTATATAGGCTTGGTTGTACAAGAAAAGTAATGGGTTGAAAGTACCTTGAATAAAGGCAGGTTGGAAGTTGTATCAAAGATACAGCCATTTAAAGGAAACTAAATCTGACTTGGGTTTTAAGATGCATGGCATTTTTTTCCTTCTAAAGCTCTTACATTACCTTGTTGACTTCATAAGTAATTCCCCCCAAACAGATGAAAAATATTATTCTTCCATTAACATTTCCAATAAAAAGGAATAAAGAGGGTTGTCTTTACCATAAAATGACCTAGGAGGATGATACTATTATAGGATTTTTAGTTTATAAAAAGAAAACTTGTGCTGGGCATGGTGGTGCACTTTTGTAATCCCAGCATTTGGGAGGCTGAGACCGGAGGATCCAGGTTCGCGGACAGCCTCAGCTACTTAGTGAGGCCCTCTGCAACTTAGTGAGACCCTGTTTCAAAATAAAAGAATAAAAAAAGGGCTGGGGGTATAGCTTGGAGGTAGAATGCCCCTGGGTTCAACCCCCAGTACCGCAAAAAAAAAAAAAAAAGAACTTGTCCACACATCATCTGCACAAATTTGGAGTAATTATCATTTAAACCTTAGGATCACAAAGACAAGGGGTTTTATAATCAGATTTTGCTATATTTTGTTTGAAGTCAGTTAGCTGTTGCTAGGATGTGGGAGCTAGTTTGGCTGTGCAGTTTTTGTCTTAATAATAATTTAGAATGAAATTTGACTTTTACATCCATGCCCTGTCTTCTCAGTCACTCATCTGGATTTCATCCTATACATTAAGCCTTTCATCATAATTGACTTGCTGTAAATAGAGTCTGTGTCTGCTTGCAAAAAAACAATGGGCTTTGAGAAACAGAAACACAGTCTCATTTTGTGGTGAATGGTAAATCATGGCCCACAGCCAGCTGTTTTCCTCTTTCCTTTCTGTGTTACTCTCCCGTGAGAATCATTTTTTTCCTTTAAAAACATACCAGAGAGAAAGAGAATTCCAATAATTTCTTTTATACTGCCTGGAATTGCTGCTAGGCTTTACTTTTACTGTACTCTTTTTTTTTTTTTTCTTTTCTTTTCTTTTTTGCCTCCTTTGTGTTCTCTCTCTCTCTCTCTCTCTCTCTCTCTCTCTCTCTCTCTCTCTCTGTGTGTGTGTGTGTGTGTGTGTGTGTGTGGTGCTGAGGATTAACCCAAGGGCATTCTACCTTTGAGCTACACCCCCAGTCCTATTTTATTTATTTAATTTGGAAACTGTCTCACTAAATTGCTGAAAGCCTGGCTAAATCTCTGAGGCTGGCTTTGAGTCTGCAATCCTCCTGTCTCAGCCTCACAAATACTGGGATTACAGGTGTACACCACCGCACCCAGCTAACACCTTTCTTATGGTCTATCCTAATATCTTAATTAGGATTTTTTTCTTTATTTCTTTAATATTACTTTAAAAATTTCATCTCAAAAATTAAAAGTCACTAAAAATCCCCTCTCTTTGCATCCAAATTTGTTTTAAAAGCTTTAGTCATTGGCCAAAAAAAGCATAGTGAATCAAAGTGATTACAGTTGGAAAAAGTGCTGAACCACAAAGATTATCTCCATTAGAAATTAGAATGAGCCTTTTCTCTTAGATAGACCTTGTCTGAAGTCAAAAAGGCAGGTACATGGTGACCTAGATGCTCAAATCTACAGTGAGTTTCTCTGCTTGATGCCATTTGTGCTGCAAGAGTCATTGACAAGGCTAGGGGCAAAGTGAGGGCAAAGCATATCCAAGGCTTTGCATTAGAGATGGGTACTCTGTCTCTCACAACATGTGCAGAAGAATGTAAAGAGTTCCTTGGCTAGGCTTTTATCTCTTCTAATTCATGCTGTGATTCATTACATGAATTGAATGTGAAAAGTCACTTTACCCTGTAGTAAAGTTTTCCATTGATTTGTTCCCTATGAAGTAGAAATAGGAATTTAATACTCTACTGACTACTACCTATGTATCATCATCTCAGTCTGTGACATGACTTGTGCAGTGCTCAGACTCCACTTCCAGTACCAAGTCTTACCTATCAAGTTCTACTCCATTACAATCCACCTTCCTGTGGGAATCTTTCTCCATGTTCCTCGTAGATGAAAAATCTTTTCTCTGAAATTTCCAAAGCATATTATCTATGATTCCTCAGGTGCTAATTACCCTCTAGATTATAGTTACTTTTATATAATTTCACCTTTTTACCTGGATTGCTAGCTTCTTGAGAGATGAATTTCTATAATACTTGCATAGTCATTTTGTTTGCTGCTCAAAGCAATCTGAGGAAATAGACCTTAAACACATTTTTAGGATGAAGAAACTAAGGTTCAGTTAGCTTTATTTGATACCAGAGAACCATACTATGAACTTGAACCATAATCTGCAGAATCCATGTTCCTTCTGCCATGCCACCTAGCCTCTGAGTCTTATGCATCCCCCATCTCATTTACTAAGTATATGTTGAATTTCTCTACTATAAATAGAGAAATAAGATATAATTCAACATTTATGCTTTCTTGTTTAAAGGAATTACATTTGAGGAAGTGTTTTCTCTTCCAATAAATTACCATCTTATTGGTTTTATATGTTTTATTTATGCTTTATCCATGTTGTGTGTATTCCCTTTGGTGTAAGTTGCTGTTGCCCTTTACAGTTCCTGAACAACAGTGATCCTGCATTTGGCTCTGTGGCTAGTTCAACCAATGTCACCTGAAACAGTGGAGAGCCAGGCACTCAAGGGTGGGTCTGGAGGGGGTCTCTTCTACCTTCTGAACTCTGCAGAGATGGCATGGGTAGGCTAAACCTCTTTCTGCTTGTGGCAAAATGCTCACAGTGTCACTGGAATGATAGACCAAACAGCTAAAAATAGGCTAGCTTAAAAAAAAAAAAGGCAACCAAATTAGTCCCAAGTTTTCAGTTCTGCAGATATTTCAATGAAAATTGACAATGATGCATTAAATAGATTAGAAAGAATAATATAGAGCTTACATGTTTTATTAATTAGTATTAATTTTATAATTAATATAATTATATGTTGTTATAATTAAATTACATATTATATAATTATATTGTATATTACATACTGTAAGTTTTTATAGGTTTTCCATATCTGGGATGTTAGAACAAAATGGGTTAATGCTGGAAGAATTTTTTATTTTTTTGTGGTACTGGGAACTGAACCCATGGGCATTCTACCTCTGAGCTACACTCCCAGCCCTATTTTTTTATTTTTTATTTTGAAACAAGGTCTCACTAAGTTGTGGAGGGCCTTACTAAGTTCCTGAGGCTAGCCTCGAACCTGTCATTCTCCTGTCTCAGCCTCCCAAGTACTGGGATTATAAGTGTGCACCACCATGCCTGTCTAAGTGTTTGTTTTAAATTCCCATCCTGTATACAAAAACATTTGTTGAGAAGCAGTGGAAATCACCAAAATGATAGCTATTTCATACGGAAATATCTAGCATTGTGAGCACAGAACGAACATCATGGACCATTAGTGTGCAAAGAAGGCTTATTGAGTGGGACTTTCTTAGTGAAAAGAGAATGATAAATTGAAAAATAGGGCTACTGGCTATGTTCTAGAGAACTAGAAGTAAGAATGTAACTTGGCCACATGCTAATCTGAATCTATCTATACATATAATTTTCTACAAACCAAATTACTACAGTATGTTTAGAAAAGGCAAATAAATATACAGGATATGTAAACTTCTGTATATATGGAAGGATATCTGTTGTATCTCAGCCTTCTCACTTCTTGTATCAGCATATCTTTGACTTTGCTCTGGGCTGACAGTTCATAGGTCTGAGTCCACTATTTTTTGTGATGTTGGCTACTTTGGATCTCATTTTCCATAGCTGTAAAAATCAGTAGTGGAACCAGATAATTTCTAAGGTTTCTCTAAATCCTGTGACTGTTTTTGACTGTGGAAAAGTGTATTAGTAGCCTACGAAGTATAATGTTTCATAGTGCATAAAAATCACATAAACCATGAGCATATAAATATACATGTAAATATATGTATACACATGTGTAAATGAAATAGTATAGATATAAGTGTTTTACCTCAATGAATTCCATGAGGAAACCTATAGAACAAACCTGAGTACTTTTTTCCCATAGATCTTAGCAATTTTTAAATGGGTTTGTACTTAGTTAACTCATCTTCATTATATTTATAGGGTATTTGAAACTGTTAAGTTTAATTGGTTTAACTCTGTAATGTAAAGCTTCAAAGATATATATATATATATACGCTGCTGTCATGATGTGGATCAAATACGCCTAGAAGTGATATATTACTTTCTTTGGTATTTATATATGGACAAAATAAAAATAAAGGAGCATTTATTGTCTTTAAAATTTTATCTCTCCCAAATAAGACTCTCTTCTTAAAAACTACGTGAGTTTTTTTGTTTTGTTTTGTTTTTAATGTCCCATGCATTGTAACAGATGTGGTATAGTAATGACCAAAAAAGGCATAAAATTTACACTCTTAAGAGGAATGATGTCGCAAAAAGTAAATAAAAGTAAACAACAAAATAAATGATTCAAAGTAAGTGTAACTAGAATCATACATACCAGTGAGGTCTTCACAGTTCAGCAGCACACAAATTTCTAACTCAGACAATGGGTTGTTGTGGTGGTGATTCCTGGTTTTTCAAACTTTCTAACTAGGAAATCTTAATTCATTTATCTCAAGTAATGGCAAATGGAAATGAAATGAGAAAGCAGTTTTGACATATTAGAATCTGAAAAAAGGTCATAAAAAATAATGGCTATAGTAATTATAGCCTTACTGCTATAAAATACTAAGTCTTCCTGATTGCAAATACCTTACCAAAGAGTCATTCTTGGATTTCCTGTTTGCAGTAATTGCAAATTTTTGTCTGGCAACTACTGCCATGGTTACTGAAATTATTCTTAAAAAGTCTGTTTATTAGATCATTAATATGCTATACTTAAAAGAAATTTTTTTGCTTTTTACAAGATGAAATATTCAGAGAAACTAAAAATTGTGATTTATTAAATAAACTTTTTCAAGGAGAGGAAAATAGAGAAACCAATGAAAAACATTTCTAAAATAAAACCTTATAATTTCAAGATTTTAAAGAAAATTAATTTGGTAATTAATATTTCACCTCTGTTCCTTGAATAAATATCTATGTATTAAAGTTTACCTCAAACACCATTATTAGAGGATTAAGAGGTTATATTTTTTCAACTACTAAACTATAATCTTTGGCCCTCCTATAAAAGAGCTACAGTCAAATTGAGTTTCATCTATTTTCTTTTCTGCATGCGCTGTTTACCTAACTTCCTACTTTTTAGTAATGATAAAGGCTAAAGGTATGTATGACTTTAATTTTGTAGGTATCACTGCTTTTATTTGGTTGTATTAAAAAAAAAAAAAAGTAGAAGAGCATAGTTTAGAATTGCCAGATTCTCTGGTCTTCACTGGAAAAAAATGGAGCCCTGCTCAGGTGTGAGTAACCCTTGTGGGCAGGTAGCTTTATGAGAAGCCAGCCAGTGGAGATTGCTGCAATCTCATTTGCTAAATGTCAGCCAGGTTACTGTATGACCTTGTAACAGTGTATTTAATCAGCATAACAGTATATTTAATCTTGGAAATGCTGACTCACCCTCAAACCATGACTGATTCAGCCTTTGTTTATTGCAGTGACATTCTAACCACCTGGAAATACAGTAAAAAGGAGTTTCAAGATATCTGTTGCATAGCTTCTTATCTCAACAGTGAGCCTAGCACAAAAGGGCCTAAAGCTTAGCTCACATGCCTTTGTGGGGAGTTCATTAATAAGTCAAGGCTCAGAACAGTCCTTGCTTGGATAATAAAGTGATATCATGTTTCATTGCCAAATGATCATACACATAGATATTATGGCCAGTTTTGTTTTTATAGGAACACATCATCTTGACAGAATGAATCACAAAAGTAAAGGGTATGTTTTTTCCTTTATAGGGTACTGGCTTACAATAAAAATAACTGGGGTTTAACAAAAAGTTGCTCTTTGTTTTTAATAAAGAATGTTAAAAGTGCAATTTGAATTTTAAGACTACAGAATCTAAACTCCATTTCTATCAGTATTGCCTATTGAGTTGTATTCTCCAGAGCACTGTGATGTCAGCCTTGGTAAGTTTAAAAAAGAGAGAAGGAAAGTAGGAAGAAGTAAAGAAAACATAGGCAAGACATATATGTAAATTAACTAAAATGCTGGATAGGATGAAATAAGTGCTGTAATACAGTATTTTTTTTTTAAATCTGTGATGAGCAACCACATTTTTAGAAAACTGTCATGAGCTAATATTTTTTAAAAACAAAATGAATTAATAAGACAAAAGACAAATACAGGACCAATTTTTAAAAACTATTAAAGGCAACAGGCATAGTATTACTTTATCAAAGTGCTTAATAGTTCCTAATTGCAGTCTCCCAGTGTCTTTACATATCTCATATGGACTGGTGACTCACAGTTTGCCAACTGCCGCACATTGAATAGCACTGCAGTAATAGGAATACAAACAACTATTATGAAGTCTCCTCATACGTAATTAACTTTAATTGAGTAGACTGGGAGTACTTTATTGAGGAAAGAACCCCTATAGAATAAATAAGATTTCATTAGGCAAAGAAGGCATTCCACAGGAAGAATAAATAGTGCACGTTGAAGGGACATGGCTATCAAAGGTCAGTAGACTCTTGCTTGGCATTCACACCATTAACATTTTCAGTTTGACTCTTCAAAAGCACATGGCTGCAGTAATTTGTGATTTTCCCAAGATAGAGGTTTGAAATGAAGACGTGTCACTGAGAATTTACTCACCTACCCTAACTTTGATTCTTATTTAATACATTGCACCCATCTGCTGAAAAGCAGAGGAAACTTCACCCTGTGGTCTAGCTGGTATTTTCTGGGCTGGGCTCAGAGCTGTAGGTTGACGTCACCTTGCCACCATATGTTTCAACTTCCTCAGATCACTGAGTAGCTGAAGCAAAGGCAGGTACTACAGAGGTATCTTCTCAAACCTCCTCTTTTGCTAAAGTAGCCACATATCCAAGCACAACCTCAAAAGCAGAAGTTCAGCCTAACAACCTTGAGGCTATGGCAAAGATGTAGTAGATGTTTAATATTACTATGTAGACATGAAGAAATAAAACCATAACTTCAGTCTATCTTGTGTACAGTAATGGGATTGTTTCATGTGAGGCTTGAGGATACTTTTCTAAAGATCTAGCTGGGTATGGTGACACACACCTGAAATCCCACAGGCGTGTGGGAGGCTGAGACAGGAGGATCACAGATTCAAGGCCAGCCACAGGAACTTAGCAAGACTTCAGCAAACTAGTGAGACCCTGTTTCAAAACAAAAAATTAAAAAAGGGCCAGGAGTAAAGATTAGAGGTAGAATGCCTCTGAGTTCCATCCCCAGTGCCACAAAAAATAAAAGTTTTCTGAGGATCTTCCATGTATTAAGAGTGTGTTCTGAGATGATATACAGTACAGTATTGCAGACTACTGATATTTCAAAGCAGAGTAGTCTTCAGTTCTTCCAAAAGACTATACAGGAAAATTAACTTTACAGTATTCCTTTCTTGATTTTTAGAGGATCTGATTTATAATCTAGACACTCTTCTGTTAGCTTTGAGACACAAACCTCTCCAAATTTATTCCAGCCAGGTCATGTGACTTCCAGTTTGCATGAAGAAATACAGAACTCATTTCTGTGAAAAATAGCAAGGTGCCTAAGGGATTTAATGGAGGTTACAAAATCTGACCTCTTAAATACTGTAACAAATTGAAAGTATATTACAAACATTCAAGTGATGTATATGTGTTAGACGTTAGACTCTGTCAGTGGTAATGGAATAAAAAGTAATCCCAAGAGAAATAGGCAGAAGTTAAAGGTAAAGAGAGGCAAGACAAATTTTGGTGGCTTAACTCCACATTTTTTTAAAAATGTCTCAAAGAAAGACAATAGAAATGTTATTTGCGGCTACTTTTCTTGTGGACTGGATGAAATTAATCCAGAAGATGTGGACCACCATTGCCCACTTCTCTGGAACATAAGGAATTTAAAGGAAGCAATGCACACTTTGGTGTTTTCAGACATAGGTTTGGATCCCAGCTGTATACTTGCCCAGTGATTTGAACAATTTTCCTAGCCTCCTTGGCTTTACAGAGCCAATTGAATGCAGCACACATAATGCCTCACTGCTGGACGATTGTCAGATGAAGTAATACTTATAAATACTTAGAGGAGTGCCTAACGTAGCAAGTGCTGGATCAGTATTACTTATTGATATTCTCTGATCAGTTTTGTTTAGTTAGACCTCAGTACCAATAATAAAACATTTGGAAAACCAACATTACATGAAAGCTTTAGAATCCTGGATTCAGTTCTTGGCCCTAGATCCTATTAGTTTTGTGAATTGGTGTAAGTTAATTAACCTAGTAAACCTTTGTATCCTAATCACAAAATGGGTTTCCAACAATCTCCTCACCAGGAATATAAGGATAATTGAGATGAATGTTTCAAAGCACAGAGAATGGTACTTACACATAGGCAGCAAACAAATATATCATCATCATCATCATTGAGAAATACAGTCTAGTGCTGGGGATGTAGTTCAGTGGTAGAGTGCTTGCCTAGCATGTTTAAGGGGGCTGAATCTCCAGCACTGCAAAAGAAAGGGAAGGAGAAAGAAAGGAAGGAAGGGAGGGAGGGAGGGAAGAAGCAAGCAAGGGAGGGAAATTCAATCTCAGTAGAAGAAAATCCTGCATAGATCTTTGTGCCATTTAATAGACACCCAAAAATATCAACATGCTATCAGTAAATTATTGTTACTTGGTACTTTATTAAATGCAAAGAAATATTAATTTAAAAAGACGGATAACTGGAATATATTAAATTATTGAATTTAATTATTTTCCTTTTGCTAATTTTTAAATTACTTTGATTTTAATTTTTTTGGATGAAATTAAAATTTATAAGTAAGAATTTCCTTAACTTGCATACATACCATGTACAAGTCCCTCAGTCAACTTTCTTGTTGCTTAATCTAAAACAACTGACCACACAACTTAGATGAAGGAAAATTTATTTGCTCACAGTGTTTTAGAGATTCTGGGTTTAGTCCATGTGAGGCTAGGGTCTGCAGCTCAGGACTTGGTGGCAGGAAGCAGAGAGAGAGAGCGTGCACACACAAAGCTCTGCTCTCACATCATGGGGGCCAGAAACAGAGGGAGCAAGCAAGGGGATCGGGGACCATAAGGGTCGATGTTCCAGCCACACCCCACCTGCCTAGATTACCACCCAGATAAATCCATTACATTAATTTATCTACTGATGATATTGCAACCCTCATGACTTAACTATATCAACTCTGAACTCTTCAGGGAACATTCTATATTTGACCATAGTAAGATTCAAAGCTATATCAGGTTCTCTGAATGAAACACTGATTCAACACTACCGAGTATTCTGGTCCAGTATAGGGAATTGGAATATTTTCCTAATCAGACTCTTCCTCAGAGCTTCTGTGGTAAATTGCAAAAATGCCCAAATTCTCTGCAGCCTTAAAAAATAGAATCTGTTTTCCTACCCTTTGAATCTGAACTGCCTTATGATTTACCTGGGCCAATAGAATGTGGCAAAAGTGATCTTGTGTGAGTTCCAAGCTTGGACTTTAGGAGACCTTGCTTGCTTCTCCCTACTTCCTTGGAACCATGCTGCTGTCTTGTGTAGGCTAGACTATTGGAGGATGAGAGATCAGATGAAACAAAGATGGAACATCTCAGCAGAGACTCCCCTATACCAGCTGTCCTAAAAGATGATTGCTGATGCAGAAGGTCTGTCTAGCTGAACCCAGCCCATAGTACCAAACTGCAAAAGCAGAATGTCACAATCAGAAGCTATAGATTAAGTGGTTGTTGTTACCAGCCATTATGTTTAAGGATGGTTTACTAGGCACCAAACCAATAGCTGACCCTGGTATTGCTGAGCTGTAAGTCTTTTCAGCTCTCCATGGTGAAAGCTGTGGAAGGAGTCTTAGAGAAGGCTTTCTCTGCTCTGGATTACCCTCAACAGCCCTCTACATATGAAACAGCCAGCAGCTTCTCTAACATCATTGATGGCTTAAGAATGGGACCTCTTTCTCATCTAGAGATTTCTTTGCTTATTGTTCTATCAAGATAAAGTTAAATTAACATGCAACTGAAATTTGATCCTGACTGTAAATATGTATATGCATGTTTTTGGAAAGTTGCCCAGTTCTCCTGAGCCACTAGATAAATCTAAAATGTCTATGCATCATCTTTACTGGAGAAGTCCTTGTGCTTTAGTCTATAAGTGTAAACAAAATATATGGTGATCCAGATCTATCTATCTCCCTCCCTCCCTGTTTTCTTTTTTTTTTTTCCCTCCCTCCTTCTCCCTCCCTCCACCACTAGCATTGGATAGAACCTAGCTAGGGACTGGTGCATGCTAAGCAAGTGTGCTACCACTGAGTTATACACCCAGCCAGCCTCCAGTGACTTTGCTAATCCATCAGAAGCCAGAAAATGGGTAAAAATTTAGTTAAGGCTCTTATGTTTTGATAGCACACAGTGTAAATGTAATTTTATTTTTCCGGAGTGAGGGATAGTGCAGTAAGTAAATAAGCAAGCATGAGGACCTGGCAGTAGGGTTTCTACATCTGTTCCCTCCTTTCCTGGTTTCCAAGACCCCCATCTGTGCTGTAAGACTTTTTTTTCCCTAAATGCCCCTGCATGTCAATCCTGGGCAAAATGGAAAATGAACAGATTGTCTTTTTGCACTTTTTATTCGTTTTCTGTATCTCTACTTCATTGAGCCTAACTTTCCCTTGAATTTACCTGCTACCCACGACAGCCTCTTTTTAGGGCTCTTTCAATCAATACCACAAACTTTTTTCCCTTTTCTCCAATCCTGTGAAAACACATTCTCAAACTTCTCTTTTCTCACAAGTGCTCCAATTAGATAGGGAGTAAGTGGCAATGAATCACTCCTCGCCCCATGCTCCCACCAATGTGTTACAATGGATTACTCTTGAAGAAATTTTACTATAGTCCTCAGGCACAGCAAGAATGATGGTAATATTCAAGTTTGGGGGTACAGCATCTTAATAAAGACCTTTCAGACCTTTCAAGGTGCAGCTGTCTGTGTGATCCACTCTTGAGAGCCAGCTCTACAGGTAGTGACACAAGACCAAATTAGGAATGTTTCCGTGATGCAAATTTCTACAGATACCTTTTGGAATCAACTTGCAAAAATCCATTATATAGCTAATAAATAGGAAGTTCTGAGGGCGTGTGTGAGCATATGTCATCAGTGCAACCAGGACTAATTAAGAAGCCATTGCAGCCTCATAGTCTATTCATTGTGACATCTTTGCAGCTTGCATTGTCTTTCTCAAAATAACATAGTCAGGAACAGGCTCTTTTTAAGTAGAGTTCACAGAAGAAGTATTCTATTGGTGTATATTTTGAATGACTTCCTTTATGCAATAACATAAAAGTAATTTTATAGTAGTCAGTTTGAAAAAATGTTTATAAGGAGCCAGCATAAACTAAGCAGACAGAATGCATTTCTTTGCTTACCTAAAGTAAGTGGAAGCCTTAAAAAAAAAGAGAAAAACAACAACAAAAAAACCCCTAATAGCCTAATATATGTTGCTACTAATAGTATTGTGAGGATACATTAGGTTTTGAATGGAGAAGTAGTACTGGGAAGGTAAGACCTGCTAACTGTAAATACTACCTAGTTTGAATCAAGCAGTTAGCATCCTTACCATAAAGAAGTACTATATTTATTTTCTTTTTCTTAATTCCATCTCTAGCAGGATTTATGTAATAAAGTTAATATAAAATTTTTCTATTTTTCTCTAGGTTTTTTAACAAAAAACATAGTATATTATTAAAATTATAGAAATTGTCTCATAAATATATTTCTGGAAATTTCTTGCTAAACAAGCCTGATATTTCATGTAGTAATTTTTAAATCTGATCTGTGGCTGTGTGTGTATGTATGTGCATACACAAGTGTGTATAAGCGTATATATGTTGAAAAAGAGAATGAGACTTAGAGGCTGAAAATCATCTGCTGCCCTGACTTTTGGAAGACTGTTTCCTAATTCTTACCGAGCAAACAACAAATGGAGAGAAAGGATAGCATTTATAAGAAAGGAGAAAAGTCCTACTTTAGTATACTCGTTTGAATGAAAAAACATTAACCTCCCCAAAGTCGCAGTCTCCTCAGTCAGTTGTGAAATAGGGATGATAACACCTTCCCTATTGGTTTTAGTGATAAATGGAGATGATGTATGTATTATGTTTGGAAGGAAGTTGCATTTTAACCAATGATGGTTGAAGTATTTTTACTATCACATCCACCATCACAACTCACAGTGTTCATTTAAGCAACAACAAAGAAGTGTGCTGGGCACTGTAGCACACACCTATAATCTCAGTAGTTGGGAGGCTGAGACAGGAAGATTCCAGGATCGAGGCCAGCCTCAGCAACTTAGTGAGACCTTGCTTCAAAATGAAAAAAATAGGCTAGGAGGGTAGCTTGGATGTAGAATGAGCCTGGATTCAATCCCCAGTACAAAAAAAAAAAAAAAAAAAGAGACAACAACAACAAAAAAGTGCAGTTAGAAGTGCCTCAACTATCCTGCCCAAACTAAAATTCATTACTGTTCTCAAAGGCAGCAGAATCTACCTCTGCTCTTCCATAACTATTTTATTATATTTATTAAGATTGTATAAATGTCTTAGGTGATCTGCTACCACCTGATTATATCTCAGACCCATGTAGACAGATTGCCTTGATGGCAGTCCCTCTGACATTCTGCTACTGCTTTAAGA
>PVLC010029364.1:0-19994 GCA_004027655.1 Graphiurus murinus
AATTCCTGGCAGAGTGTGAAAGTTGTGTGACTTACAATGGGTGAGATTGAGAGAGGATGGGCTCTTTCATCCACAGCTAGGTTTGAACATGTCTTCTTGTAATGTGTTTTTTTTTTTCAGGCATTGCTTTGTTGAAGTTCCCAGAAGGAGCCTTGGGGTAGATTTCCTTGGTTATTGCTGCTATCCATCTGCTGCTAAGAAAACGAGTTTGGATGTGATGAGGACATTTCTCCCCTTGAGACCAAACCAAAAACAAAATTATGACAGCTTGTGAAGCTAGCCGTTCCCTGTAGAAAAAAAAAAAAAAAAAAGGAAGGAAGAACTGATGGGCTCAGGGCAAATTATGAAGCAATATCTGATAACGATGAGAGAAAACGGCACTCTGAGGCGTCCAGATCTGCAGGTCTGAAGGAGGATTGGAATAGGTGTCACTCCTGGCCATCCTGGGACTTCCCTCTCAAGTTATTGTCTGGGCCAAGGGGTGCTCTGTGTTCCAGAGCACGAGGTGAGGATGACTACACTCTGAACTTTGTAACAATAGCTCCAATTTGATTTCCCACCCTTTTTATCTGATTGACCTGTAGGGTCACCCTTGGGTGGGTGTTGTGTGTGACACTGACACGTGGTAAGTAATTTCCTTCTGTCACTCTGTACTCCCCATAGAGTGTGGTTTTTGATGTTGTTGTTGCTTTGCAGCAGACCTGTTTCTAGAGGATCTGTCTTCGGGGCCCATTTAGTTTAAATGTTGGACATTGTCTTTAGTGATGGATATATAACTCAAAGCATCTGATGTCATTTTATTATAGTTATTATCTCTCCATCCTTCTTTTTCTGCTAAGATAGGATTTTTTTCCCTTTGTGTGTGTATGTTTGTGTGTGTGGTACTGGGGATTGAATCCAGAGGCATTCTACCTTCGGGCTACATCTCCAGCCCAATTTTATTTCTTATTTGGAAACAGGGTCTCACTAGGTGGATGACAGTCTCACTATACTTGCTGAGGCTGTCCTCAAACCTGTGATCCTCCTATCTCAACCTCCCAAGTACTAGGATTACAAGCATGCACCACCATGCCTGGCTAGGATTTATTCTTGGTAAGTGCGTCCTGCCTATTTTACTTTTTCCTGAAATGTGCTCATTCTGACATGTCTCAAAGAGCTAGGGGAATATGAATTGACATATCAGATAATTAAAAAATCAGGTATAAATGAATTGAAATAAGTTAATATTAGTTATAGCTTAAAAACATTATTTTTAATAAATTAATAAAATAATTAAGTGTTTACACAAAGAATAAGAGAGAATTCAGCTGTGTCTCTCAGGATTTATTCTACTTCAGGATGTAAATTGTTTTGATCCACATATGTTCATAAAAGCAAAGATCATGTATTCTAGTTCTATTTTTAAAAACCATCACAACTCAGAGGACAATTTCAGCCTCCTAGATGATGTTTACTTAAGAAAAAAAAAAAGTTAACTTATCTTGATTTCAGCATCTGGTACAACCAAAACACAAAATAAGCGGTGAAAATGGTATAATTTTATACTATAACATAATCATTCACATAGAGTTGAGTGGAATGTTCTCTCAAACTATGTATCACCATTCTCAATATGGATCTGAGTTTGAATGAAAATAGTACAGAACCCACAGTCATCCTTGGTTTAGCAGTCTGTACCCTAGAGGTCTTGTAGAATGGAGGCTTTCCACATGCAGGAATGATTTGGTGAAAGGAATGATGTGGGGTAGACCAGTAGCCAATTAGCAGTTGCGTTGGACAGTGCAAGCACTGACCTTTGAGCCATCTCTATCAGCTATCACTTTTTCTACTGACTTTTACTTTATAAACTCTCCCTGTCTCTGCCAACGATTCCTTTCTACATCAATTACCATTTTCCTTTAAATCATCTCTCCACTTTACATATACCCAAATTTTGTTGACTTCTTTTGTATTCTGTTAACTCTTTTTCAGTCTCTTTTGTCTTCATGGTTTTAAAAATACATTGATTTAAAAAAAATGCTCTTTAGGTGTAGTGTTTTGTAATTTTTTTATAGGCATTTTTTAGCATTTTAGTGAGGTCTAGTGACTAAACATTATTATTTGTTGTTTTGTTTTGCTTTTTTACTGGAGATTGAACCCAGGGGCATAATACCTCTCAGCTACATCTCTAGACCTATTTTATTTTTAATTTTTGAAATAGTATCTTACTAAGTTGCTGAGGACCTCACTAAGTTTCTGAGGCTGGATTTGAACCTGTGGTCCTCCTGTCTCAGCCTCCCAAGTATTGGAATTTACAAGTGTGCCCACCATGATTGGAAACTAGACAATATCAAAATGTATTCAATCTACCATGCTTCCTCAAAATTTCAAATATTTGCAATAAAATAATAATTCTTTATCATGATTTTTTCATGTATCTCCTATCTAATCTGCTCTTGGTTTGAGTCTTGGTTATGCTGTATAATATTTTGGGAGTATGACTTTTTTTTTTCTTCTTCCCTTATTCTTTCTCTTATTTTCTTTATTGTTGCAAGATGGATCTTCTTGATATCTTAAAAACAATGAAATCTTAAACTTGGCTTCAATTTTTTTTTCACTGTGTGAATTGAGAGTCTCAGTATTTTTTCTCAAGTTGCTTTACTTGAAAAAAATTATTTGCATAACGTTCCACTACGGGTGCTTCTACTATTACATACATTTATATAACAAGTACTAATTTTGATCATTTCTATTTTAGTGATCTATATTTTTAAGAAACTGTATTATAGTATGAAGAAATTATAAATTATTTTCTGGAAGTCTTATATTCTTTCCCATTTATTTTAAAAAATCTTACTGAATGCAATGCTTTCTGGAAAACTTGTATATTTATTTTGTCAATTTCACATTAAAATCTTATTGAGCTTTTTAATTAAATTTGAAAAGCGAATTAAGTGAAAACATCTTTAAAGAATGAATTTCATATCCATCCTCCATAGAAAATGAATTAGAAATAGTTTGCACATAAAGAGACAACAAAGATTATATAGTGAAATAGGAAAAATACATTAGTTAGATCTCACACTATAAGTTAATAATGCATTATGTTAAAAAGTTTTCTTTAATATCTGTAAGCTAGGGAGTAATTGGAATACTAGAGGGACTCCAGAAAATGAAGGAGAAACCTCAGTGAAGCCAGAGAAAGAGTCTAAAAGAAGGAGAGGGGGGAGACTAAGGTTCATTTATGGAAATACTACCATCAACTATGTGCACATAAGTGAAGATGTCAATCTCAGTACTCTGTATCAGGAAGGGGGGGAAATGTGGAGGTGAGGGGGGTACCAAGTGCTGTGTACGTGTATATCACTGTCAACATGATTTACATTATGATGTGAGACAGTAATGTACCAATAAAAACACATTATAAAAAATATCTTATTTCTGTTGTAGGGTTCTTATTCGTCCCACCTCAGAACACGAATATGTCACGAGAGAAGAGTTGGTTCCTTGAAAGGTCCAGAAGAATTCCCAGTGGGGTAAAGATGGGAATGCAACTTGGGACTTGTGGGGTCCTTGGATTACATGACAGGAAATTATTTCAGCCCAGTCAGAGACAGAGTGATTTATTTGGGAAATCAAGAGATACACATTCAAGGGAGAACATAGGTCATTTCCAGAGTGATACATTTATTTGGGGAGTGTGTGTGGCGGGGGGGGGAGGTTAGAGCACTTCTTTTAAAGTAAACTTGGTGAAAGTTGGGTATGGGAAGATATTTGAGGAAGGCATTAGTCTGGTGGTCACACATCAGTTTATGGTAACTGGTTACTTACAGGATCATCAGCTGATTGTAGTCTCGATCATCTGATTAATAGACGAGCTGGAACTTCCCCTAAATTATAGGTTTCCAAATATATAGTATCTGTCTTGTTAACTGTGCACAAGACAATTATAGGGGTTGTTGTTGTTTACTTGAAATTTGCAGATTTTCCAGGAATTTGGGAGATACAGGTCTAGGACAGAGAACTAGTTTGGGGAGTAAAATCATAAGGAACTTAGCATCAGGTTTTTATATTAATATATATTTTACTTCTCCATCCTTCATATCTTATTTCTACCTCCATATTTCTTTTATTTCTTCTGTCCTATCTCAGATCTAGTCTCTTTAATTTTTTGCCTTTTATTTTATATCTCTCCTTGTTTTGAAGTTCTGAGAAAGTGCCTATTTTATTTTCCTTGTAGACATATTTCTTCATGCCCATAATAATTAAATTAGTGCATTTTTTGGATAGAGCAAAAAGGGATTTGCCATAGATTTTATGAAGCTCAAACTTCTTCCCTCATTTATTTTCCAAAACTCTAGCAGGGGGAGGGTTCTAGGAAAGTTCTTATCAGTTATATGTTTTTGCAAAATTTATGATATTAGTGTTTTTATTCTTTTGCTAAAGAATTTTTCTTACATAGGGAAAATAAATTGTACACTTAAATTTTATGGATTCAGAGTCTAGAGCTCCTTGTACTAGCTACCTCCCATTGGTCTCACTCCTTTATTTCTGAACAAGAGATTTGTGGCAATGAGAATCAAATGAAATGAACCTGTAAGAAGTGGAATCAATAATGTAATACACCAGGAAAATATGAGGAAGCATTTGAGATTATTGATAATTTAACTAATTCATAAAAAAGAGCATAATTTTTTATGTTGATTTTAAGATAAGGCCAACTTCTAGAAGGCTTTTTGAAAGCAAGCAGAGAGAGGTCTGTCAGATTGAGGAAGAAATCGGGCAGCACTTTGTTCTGTCTATATTTTCAGAGTCACAGAAATGCCAGCACTCACCTTTAGAGCAGAACATGTGCTGTACTTCATTGTGTGCCGAAGACACGGATAAGTTCTCAGACAATCCCACAAGGTAACATCATTATCCTCAATTTTAAATGGAGAAACCCAAGAGTTGACATTGTAACTAACTTGCTCAAATCTCCAAAGCTTTGTAAGAGTTGAATTGTATAGATATCTACAAACCTTTCCTCAGAGCCCTCTATCCAAAGCACTAGTCCATCCTGTTTTCTCTTTGGAAAATAAATAAAAATAAGAACAGAAACAGCCTGGGTAACATGTAGAAATATGTACTGGTTAAGGCACATATGACATACTTTCCATCAGTTATAAATTTGCATGGTGGTTGGAATGAAGAAACCATTTTTAACACAAACATGGGCAAATTCTGATGATTCATTCATTAGTCTGATGAACACAAATCCCAACTTTTAGATTAAATGACCACAAAAATAATGACTTCACTGTCTAAGATAAAGGAAGTAAACTGTAAGCTCTTGAACTTAACTTTTTTTTTTTTCTAAGTTTGTGTTTACAATGGGAATTCTAAGTCAGAAACTCCTTGGTGGAAGGATTGAACTGAAAAAGAGGTCAAAACTGAAGAGAAGGTCTTTAGGATCATGAGTCTCAAGGTGAGCCTAAATTTTAGAATCAGAAGCTCTTCAAAGGGACACAGTGGAGAGAAAGTATTGGAAGGTCAACAACTAGATATCATTAAATACTCTTTAGAGAGGATGGGAAGGGGACTGTCACATGGGGGAGAGCAGAATAGTTACCTCCATACTGGGAATCCTGGTGAGCACAGTGACTTTAATCAAGAGCTGTCTTGTCTACCCCTGCTGGGTGTCCTTGTGGCTGCTGTTTCAGCAGCCTCTTTTAGCAATATTCTATGACTGGAGTTATTTCTTATTTCTTTGTATGTGGGAACAGTTTCACTCAGCTCAAATGCCTGAAGGCAATGGCAAGCTAGAAAAATAACAAAAACCATTATAAGGACTGTCTCACAGTTGAAAGCCTTTGCATTGGTGTGTATGCATTTTGTTCAGCACATAACTATTTTAAGTATGCACATATTTATTTAAAGAGGGAACATCCTGAAGATTTAGTATCTGAGTACACATCCAAAGTAAGTTATTTATACTTTAGTTATATTCTTGTCAACACATTAGATATTTTTTGTACTGATTTTTTTTTCTGCCAGCAGATATTTTGAATTCTCCATTTTCTGAGAAAGATAAGTACAAGAACAGTGTATTTAGAGGATAGTCCTGAGTAAAGGTGAGATTATCATATAAACTACTGGTGACATTTGCATATTTTTCCGTAAACTACTTTTTCCCTTCTACATGAGGTGGTGTGTTAATATCAACTACTGATTCTCACTGCCAAATAAAACCCTGGAATTTTTGGAGGAGATATTGAGAATTACCTTCTCAGGAACATACTCAGCAACTAGACTTTACTGAGCATAATTAAATACAGAGAAATGCAAGTAGAAAGCAGATCAATTTAAAATTCCACAACTTTGTTTTTATCAAATTTAAAAAACAATGCAAAATAAGAAAGAAGATGAGGGAATGAAAAGAGTAATAAACAAAATAGAATACATTAATATAAGGGAATGATCTGAAGAAAGTGGATTCTACAGACTCCTTAGGTAGCAGGTAGCTCGGCAGATGTGAGCCTGAGGAAAGACTGGGACACATTTCACTGGTAGTAACAAAAATCACTCCACCTTGGGTGACAAATCTTTGCCCAAATCCTACCACCTTTATGTCCAGATACTACCTTCTCAAACGTAAAAGGAACCAATTAAGACAGGTCCAAGGGCTTTCTTACTTTGTGGCATGTGCAGACTACTAAGCCCATGGGTTTTCACTTAGGTTCTGATGGGAAAGTTTCCAACATGGCGACTTCACCGCAGGTGTTCTAAGCTGTGGTGTGAACATAACAGTAACTTCCCTAAATACATGACACATGAGGAAGGAGATTTTCAGTTCTGATGTAAAAACTTGCCATGTGAAGACCCCACATCTCTTCTACTCTTTGTACTGGCTCCTTTGACTATGGAGCACTTTGCTAGCCTTCTCCCACAAACTCCACTCATAAATCTGTCCACTTACTTCACCAAATAAATCAGTTATCCCTATCTTATCCATGTTCCTACTTCAAAATATTTCTTTCAGGAAGAAAAGAACCCATTGCCAGGTGACAGAATGGACTTTTATGTAACTGAAATGGGGACTACCACAGGGACAAAAGTCTGATAAGCTCTCAGGCCTTAATCTCTAACCTGTTATGGTTTGGTTAAAAGTGTGATGGGTGACTCTCCCTACCTTTCCACTGTTTCAGTAATGTATGGGATGTGTCTTTCCTTCTTCCAGCAATGCATGCATGTGTCTTTCCCTACCTTCCTCCTCTGACCATAAGGACCAAGTGCAGGATGGAACCATTTTGTCTCCAACGACAAACTGGCTGCTTATCTTATCTTCTATAAAAATAAATATAAAAACATGTTCCTAACCAATGGGAAAATACCAGACTCTAGCTTATCCAAGATACTCCATAAAAAGCTGGACTCTTATTTTATTGGGGAGATTCATCCTGATCTCTCTGTGCCACCCCCTTCCTTGAGGAAAATTCCCCCACTAAAGCTTTGCCTATGCATTTAAACTTCTTGCTTTGGTTTCATTTTTATTGTCAACAGTCTATACAGTTCCCATCTCCAGCATCTAACTAGGTAAGTTGATCTCAAAAACAAATTTTAACTAAAATGATTAAGATTATATTTGTAAATCACATCAAGAGTAAGAAAACAAATTTATAACCAACAAGCATATATAGTTTTTAATATACAAACTTTAAAAGTAAACACAAAGAATCTGGACTGAAGGAAACACCTAATATATTCTTTGTAAATTTTATTGGAGAAAAAAAATCATAGGATCAGACATGAAGAAAAAAGGAGGAAATCAAGCAAAACAAAAGACAATCTCAATCTGGAGTGATGGTCCTTTGACACAAACTGCAGAATATGAGGAGTGCCAAGATGTTACCTAGAGATTCTTAAGGAAATTATCCTCTTCACTGAAAAAATAAAATAAAATCCTCTTCATGTTACAGTGCTCTTGAGTTCCAAACCATCTCCAAATCCTTTATATCACATAATTAATCTGAGGAAATATGTTGAGACATCTAGGATTATTTACAAAAGATTAGAAACTAAATAGTATAGTTTCATTTAGAACAAATTTCTGGAAGTCTATCACTAGTTCAGTAAGACACTTCTCCTAGAATTCAATTTAGGATAAGAAAAGTGGCCACTGTACAGATGTTTCTGGAGCCACTGGTGAACCTAGGATGAGAGATGACATGTCTCTTTTTGTAACTGTCTAGTTGGCCTTTCCTCAAAGGGAATGCAAGCACAAGGAATCCCAGAACGGCTAAATAGTTTTTGTTTTGTTTAATCTTGGGTATCCACTCTGGAAATAAAGCTTACGTGCTTTATTTTGACCAGGGCTCAAAAACCACCACAGCCTGGGGTTACTGTGCAGAGTCTCCTCAATGCTTGTTAAAAAACCACCACGAGAAGACAAAAGAATATTGTCTGATGGGTGACAGAGCGCTTCATTTCTTATTAGATATGAGTAAAGGAAAAAGAACAGAACGTTAATCACAATCAGGAAAAGAAAACTACAAAACAAAACAAGAAACTTTCTGTCCACTTTTTGGTTATTCTTATACATGTCATAAAATATTCCTACTTATTTTTTTCCAGCACTTCTCTTGGGACTTCCAGGCTTAAAATTCTTGCTAGCCCTCCTTCTTAAATGTAACACTTAGTCACTAAGAAAAATTGCATTAAATGCTTCAATGCTTCATTGACATCGTTCTGTAGTCATAATTGCAAATGGTTGACTTCATTTTCAGAAAACATCTAGGTTTCTTTCTTTCTTTTTTTTTTTTAAGTACTAGAGCTGAAATCCAGGGCTTCATTCATGCTAGGCAATCAATCACTCTAACACTAAGCTACATCTCCAACTCTTTTTATATTATGTTGAGATAGAGTCTTGCTAAGTAGCCCAGGTTGGCCTCAAACTTGAGTTCTTGACTCAGCTAGGATTACAGATATGCACCACTTTCCTGGCTAATCTAAATGTTTTTCTAGGTCTTATGTTTCAGGTTTTGACTGTAAAAATAATGCTACTATCTTACAAGTAATGCAAGCTTGAAGATTTTTTTTTTGACAGTCTGAAAAGGAGTTTGGATTCAAGTGGGTGTGGTAGGTGAGGACTGGAACTCCAATTAGTCAAGAGAGAACATTCATTCCCTCAAGACTTTTTCTCAGGGTGTCCTGCTCTGATCTCCTGTCTCTCTCCTCTTGTTTTACTTTCTCGTTTCACCTTTTCTGCCCCAGTGGTCTCTTTTTTCTCCATTCTCTTGAATAAGATCAGTGTCCTAAAGGAAAAAAAAAAAAAAAAAAATTAAGGTCCCAACCCCCACTGGAATCTTTAAAATTTTCCAATTTTCCAGTTTGTCTAGAAAAATTATAAACGAAGGTAAAAATTTCACACTCTCCTAAAATATCTCAACTCAAATATGCCAACAGGTGCTATGATGATTAACTTTCCTACTTCACATCCCAGTCCCATTTCCTAAGGAATTTGCGACTTTTATTTACATACCTCCGACTTACTTCCCATGAACTTATTACCCTGCCCTTGTTATACTTAAAAAAATTTTGCCTCCTACATGCCCTATGGCACATTGCAAATCTTTTCCTCTCTTCACTAATGATAATGAATACAAAATCAAATATTCTCCCTTCCAGCTTCTGGTTTCTCCTTTGGCTTCTCTGGAAATAATATAATTCCATCTCACAGTGGCTGTACATATCCTGTACATCTGAATTTAAGGAAACACTTTTATTTTTCATTTTTTTTCACATAGTCTACAACTATTTATCTATTGACTTCTTTCAAGGGTCTCCTTCGAGGTACTAGATGACTAAAAAAAAAAAAAAGTGATTCAGATACCAAATGAGTTCATGGCTCTCTTAATCTGTGATTTATTCATGAAGTAGTTTTGTGTGAATGTGTGTGTGTGTGTGTGTGTGTATGTGTGTGTGTGTTAGATTACTAAAATTGGTTTGTTTGTGGTGCTGGGGCTCAAAGCAAAATTGATTTTTGTACATGATTACCAATTCCCTTCTATGAGAAATCAAGACATCATAATTTTAAAGATGAAATCAATGTGTGTCCCAACTCTCAAATTCATTTCCCAGATGACAACTATAAGTGTCTAATTGACTTTGAGGCAACTGAAGAGGGAAGACAGAAAAATCAGACAGACAGATCAAGACTAAAGTTAATGTTCTCTACTTTGCCTTGTGGTTTTTCCACATGATCCGAAGTTACCAGCTTGCCTATTCCGAGTGCAAATTAATTTAGATTACAGTTGACATTTAGGTTTGGAGAGGAGGAGGAGGAAAAAAAATCAGTGGTATGTGAACACTTGAAACCATAAATAGTAACAAGTGGAAATCCCAAACCTCCAATGCTTTTGAAGCATGTTGTAAAATTCTGCAAAAACATGTGCAAGGGTATAATAGACAAAATAATCATGGAAGGCTGGTATATAGGCCTGTAGCCTCAGGGACCAGTATTGGATTTTTTGTTATTGTTATTGTAATACTTCAATGTAAGTTCTGGCATGGAAAAATATGCATGTGTTAAAGAAAAGAAAAATGTGCTTATTTTATTAGGCTTAATTATAAGGGAGAACAAAAAGGACTTGGAACTTTTTTTTTCTTAATGAATTCATCTCATTCACCAAAATCAAGAGCCCAGAAATTGTTTCTAGCTTAAAAATGCATTTTTTTTTCCCTGAGACCGGGGCACCAATTTGATGAATGTTCTCAAGTTAATCACCCATATAGGACTTCTTGAACATTACTCTGACATTGAGTGCTGTCTTTGTAACTTAATGTTATAAAACCTGGAAGGCATATTTATAGCCCAATCCAGATGGACCAAAACAAAGTACAATTATTCCTTCAAAAGTCGACCTTTGCATACAGATTAAAATGGATTGATTCCAAGATTCAAATGGAGAAATGAACTCGATCCTCCAATTGTGGCGCATTCATTAGAGCCCTATTGGACTTGGTGTTGGACAGTGCTAATTAGTGGCATGTCTGTGTTAAAAGTTGGACTCGCGCAGCCTGATTTGCGAAGTGGCAGCAGGAAGAGTTGTTATGAAACTAATTACAGCTATCAGAGATGGTGCTATTTTAAACAGGCTGTGAATTAAGTGCTTCACAGAAGCAAATGAAAATTATATCGCTGTTGACAATGAGCATTCCCATGCAAAGATGGGGGTATATGTGTGTTTTTGCATCTCTAGATAGAAACAGTGCCATCCTATTCCTCTTTAAAAAATTAAAGGAAACGTTTTAATTTTGATTTCTCTTGGGAGGGCGGAGGTAGATGAAAATGTTATCTCTTTTCCTCCTTTCATATTTTCAAATTAAGCAGATACATATTTATAGATACACATATATATACTGATACATGTTTTCTATATGTAGGTGTATATTAATTTTAAGGATTTCATTATTCTTATCCTGATAATTACAGATTACATATTGTTTTAAATATCTTTACTCTTATTATAACTTATGAATTCTTTATAAATGCTAAAGATATTAACTCACCACTATTATCAGAAGGATAATCTCCCAATATTTACAGAAGAGAAACTGGGGCTGAGGTTGAATAAAAACTGTCTTAAATTTGACCATTTGAGATGCAAATGATGTTGGGCTGTCCAATAAATCCAATGCATAAGCAGGGTTTTTGATGGATATCAACTTGCCAAAACTATATGTGAAATGGTTTTATTTTCTCCTGGTAATTCCCATACTGCTCTGTATAGAATCACTCTTCAAACTACATAGCAGCTAATTGAACTTCTTATTGACCAAATTCCTTAATTTTAGAGTCATTTTAATTTGTTAGCACTGTTTTATCTTGGTGTTCAATATCCACCCAGTTTATTTGAAAGCTTCTCTTTGTTTCTTCATTCTAAACTCTTACCCTTTTTCCTAATGGACTTGCTTTGTAGGCAAATGAAGACAGAGACTAGACATAGACAACTTCTTCTTTTTCCCTTTTCTGAGGATATGTTGCATTCGTTAAGGGTAAAGTGAGGGTGAGGGTAAAGGGAAGGAAAGAAGGGGGAGAAAGACCATGGAGTTGGGGTGATTTCCTTTGTGGGGAATGCTGGTCTTTTCTCAACTTCCTCCATGGTCCTGTTGAGCCAGGAGGTAGTACTAACCTGTAGTTACATCCTAATCCAATCCACAAACATTTCTTGAGTTCCTGCTAAAACATGGTCATGTGGACAATGGACTGAAAGAAAAATTGGGTACTTAGTAAAAAAAAATACCTAGTAAAATTCTAATGATGAATACTTAAACACTTTAAGCATGGCTTATATATAAGTAATGATTATACCAATGCTTCTCAAACTTAGGTGTAGCTCAGAGATAGAACATGCCTGGGTTCAATCCAGAGTATGTGTATGCCTAATCAGTAGGACTAGATCAGGGTCTCGGATTCTAAATGTCTAATAATCTTTTGCTGGTCTGTGAAAGATATTTTGAGTAGGAAGGCTTAAAGAGCCTGTCAATTACATGTCTTAGATACATTGAAAAGTACTTGAGAATATTAATCTAAGGTGAATGCTATTTTCATAACATTTGCCACCTATCATAAAAGGAAAAAAACCCTACTGATAGTGTGTTATTTTAAGACTTCTCATTGCTTATTAAAAAAAATAAAATAAAATAACTAGATGTGGTGAGCCATGCTTGTAATTCCAGTGAAGCAGGAAGCCGAAGTAGGAGAATTGCAAGTTCAAGGTCACCCAGGGCAACTTCATGAGACTCTGTCTCAAATTTAAAAAAAGTTAAAAGGGATGGGGATGTAGATCAGTAGTAGGTCACCCCGGTTCAATCCAAAGCACTGCAAAAATTAAACATACAGAGAGGTTAGGTGACATGCACATTGTCAGTGAGCTGGCTACCATTCCAGGATTGGACTTGACAGCTGCAATGACCTCGCTATTCAGCCTCAAGTCTTGACTTTCACCCTGTTAAGGGCTGTTGACCCAAGTGTACAGAAGTGAACTCACTCCCACACTGCAATGATGAATGGCTCTGAGGTCACCCACCCTCCATCTGCTGCAGAAACCGGGCGAGTTTCCTTGTGTCTGAGGCAACGGGATGTGGGTGCTTGTTAATCATGGTGGTGGCATTTGCCCTCATTTGATGTGAGAGAAACATCCAGGAGTGCCTGATTCTCTTTCATTTTAGCTTTCAATTTTCTTAATCCTGCCCCCAGGCCTCCCTCTTTCAGAGGACTGAAAGAGTTTGGCCTCACTGAGTGTAGCCATTCTGATTAATTCACACTCCCCCATTTAGCATATGCATGAGGCCCAGCAAGTCTCAGGATTCTGTCTACACGCAAGGAACATTACATCAGTTGCGGATCTCTCCCCTGCTGTTCCCGGGAGTCTAAAGTCCAAGTTCGTGGGTGTGTTTAGCCATTAAAGGATTTTACAATATGGAACAAAAAGGAGGAAAACTCAATTGCCAGAATAATTTAAGAGCTCTTCACACCACTTGAGCTAAATACCCCCATCTTGCAATGATAAGCTCTAAGACAGTTAATTAAAACCTTCACCTTTTCAAACCCAGATGGCATTGAATTCCAGGATATTTCTTTCCCAAAGGAATTAATTTTAAGGGCAGGGTGGGAGACAAGTTATTTCCCAGTTTTTAAAAATTAAGTATAGATTTTTATGCCAAAAAAAATTTCAAAATTAATTAGTAACTTTAAGGAAAATTTAGAGTATGCTCATTAAGTTCGAAGAAAAAGGATTGATCTGAAGGGTGAGTTTAAAATGCTTAGTCTCATTCCACCTCTAGAGTACACAGCCTCCAACAAACTTTTATCCAGTAACAGCTTCTTTATTGTTGAAAGTTTTTTATGGGTCTAAAATGTATTCTATATGCTTAGTGATCCTAAGTCAAACTTCTCTGATTGCCACTTTATGTAAACTATGTGAGGTTTGAACCGCCAATAAATCAAAATTCAATCCCTTTTTATAAGTGTCTGGACACTTCCATATTTCAGCTCAGTTCAAATCAATCACCTTTCTCAACATTTTACCTCTATAATTTCCAATACACTTAGCCTTCAACCACGTCCTAGCTCTTACTTCTAGAAATGACCCTTCCACTTTGTTCTGATCTCTACCTTTCCCATTTAAGATTGTTTCACAGAATGCAGTTTGCATAGTTTTATTCATAAAAGAGAAAATTTCCTACAATGTCAGGAATTTTTGTTTTTAGAATAGAGCAGATATTCAAACAGTTTTCTTCTTTGTTTTGTTTCCATAGCACTTCAATACTCAACTGAATATTTTTTCTCAGTTTTAAAAAATTTTATTGGTACATTGTAATCATACATCTCTGTGAGGTACAAGCTTGTAGGGGCATACATGCACAGTTAACCCTTCCCCAATTCCCACCCCATTCCCTCCCCCCTGCCCCCTTCTCGTGTTCAATTTAGTGATTGACTTTGATATGTTTGTGAATGTGCATCAGGGTGTTTCCCCCAATCTCTCCCATCACTTTCAGATAGGTCACCTTCTTTGCTCATCTAAGGTTTTCCTTCTTCATCTAGAGTCCCTTCTATGACCCACTTTCTCCTTAGCTTCCACAAATTAGGGAGAGCATCCAGAGTAATCATCTTAATATTTGAATATATAATTTCCATTTAAACTTTCACACAAAAATGCTAAGGAATATGTAAAGTTACATACTCATTAATGCAAATTGGACTCACAGGTCCTAAAGGTGTAATCTGTCACAGAATATTAAGATCACGAAATAACATATAACGATTCCTGCGAGTACTCAGTACTGTCATTCCAGGGGAACTGTTGGCTGAAGAGGGGAACAAAAAGCGCATTGTTTAGAGCACGCTGCTGGGAACTCAAGCAAGCAGCAGCAAGTTGAGAAGGTAGCTTGGAAAGTTTTGGATAAACAGTTGAATATTTGGAAATTAACTTATCAGCACTTGCAAGGTGTGTAGCCTCGTTTCCACCAAGAGCTTGAAGGCACCTACCCACGCAATTCCCATTGTCATCTTCAAAACAAACGCCAGGGATCCCCTTCAGAGCAATTCCCTGCACACGTGTGGCTTTGCACTTAACTCAGGAAACCAGAGACTTCTCACTGTCAATTAGTAGAAATAATAAGATTTTCAAGATGGTGGTAGGAAATCTTTACTCCTCCTCTAATTCATAAACAAGAAACTTTTTAGGCCATGAACCTGCCAGAAACTACTTTCATGATAAACTGATAAAGAGAGAGACAAAAGAATTACTTCTGTTTCTTCTCTTGTAGTTAATGAAGGAATAGTAGAAGACACTAAGATATTGATCTTCTGGAGTACTTAGGTATTTGTTGTTGTTTTCCTTCATTCCTTGGCTTAAATGTTTGAGTGTGGAAGGTTTGGTAATTATTCTTTTCATAAAGACTACATTGCAAGGATGTGCTTTTTGATAGGAATGATGGAATTTCACCGTTAACATATTTGTAAAGATTTAGTATACTTCCGTTCATAAATCTGGTTGGTAAGTAAGGCTCAAATTGGAGAAAAAAAGCTTTGCTCACTGTACAGTAAGAGTGACCTACTAATAAATCCAGGACTTATATAACTGTAAGATATGTAAGAAGGAATATTACATACATTTTAAAAACATCCTGTTCATTCATTCATGCAACTATTTATTCATGCATTTTGTTAGTCATTAAAATACTGATAATTATTTTAGTATTTTTTTTTTATGGTACTAGGGACTGAACCCAGGGGTGTTCTACCTCTGAGTTATACCCCTAGCCCTATTTTTATTTTAAAACAGGGTCTCACTAAGTTCCTGAGGCTGGCCTCACACCTATGATCCTCCTGTCTCAGCTTTTGAAGAGCTGGAATTACAGGCGTGCATCACTACCCCTGGTTATTTTAATATTCCTAATTACTAATTATCTTCCTTGTTTCAACTGCTTTGTTGGATTCTTGCAGAATGAGGCAAATTTTAATAAACCCTTAGCACAAAATCCTTACAGTTAACATAGTAGACAAGTCATATAATAGCCAGGGGATACTCTGAGAACTCAGACCATGACACCATAGGGCAGATGACAGACATTTTGGCAGAATCGAGAAATGCAGGAGAAAGTGAAAGATAGAGAAAAAACAAAACAAACAAACAAAAAAACATGGTAAAGAATAATGGTACATGCCTGTAATCCCAGTCCTTGCGAGGCTGAGACAAGAGGATCAGAGATTTGAGGCTAGCCTCAGCAATTTAGTGAAACCCTCAGCAACTTGCTGAGACTCTGTTTTAAAGTGAAAAATAAAACAGGCTGGAGGTGTAGCTCAAAGTTCAGAGGTAGAAACCAGTACCACTACCAAAGAGAGAAAATAAAAGGAGGGGGGCAGCCTGATTGTAACTATGGGATTAGAAAGTGAATCTGTATACAGTTAGAAAGAGTGAAACAGGAGCAGTAGTTAGCAGTAGGTCAGGCAGGGTCTGCGGGAAGGAAGTGGTGGTGAGTGGTTCTTGCATCTCTGCTTTTCCCATTCACACGCAATGCCTCATTTCCCCTCAGACTCCAGAAGTAGAAGTACAGGTGAGGACTGTCAGAGTAATGACCAAGGACCTGGGAGTGGGCTTCAGAATTCCGCTGAATAAATTCTAGAGGGATGTTGGTAGAAGGAGTGACACCTATATCACCATTTGGATCAGAGATTCCTCCAAGGTACAGATAAGGAGCAATAGTCATGCAACTACATAGACTGTTCCATCTGAATCAACATGGCTGTGTAGTTTTTCATTTAATGTTTGTTCCATGAAAAAAAAAAAAAAATCACCAAGCCTAGTCACTCTTCATCGGAATAGGGAGGATTATTCTATCTTCTCCATCTGTGACAAGTTTAGTAGATCGACTGATTTCTTAAATATTTTTTTATTGGCCCATTGTAATCAGACATCTTTGTTAGGTACACGCTGGTAAAGGCATACATGCACACATTTCTCATTTAACCCTTCCCCAATTCCTGCCCCACTCCTTCGTCCTCCCTTCAAATCTTCTTTGGAACTAAGTTATCTAATTTTACTACTACTTGTTATACATATTGTATCCTAAGTAATGCACAGGGGCAACATGTCTGAAAAATTTCATCTGATCTAAACCATGTAATTAACTGCTGTAGTATGTAGAAGCTGTCATAAAAAATTTTATAAGATTTTGATGGGGAAAAGTTTCAGCTTCCTGTCTAACATATTCTAAGTAACCTCCAACTTTCATTGCCTTTGAGTTTCTTGAAATTCTGTAGTTAAGTTACAGAATATTTCTAGCAATACAAATAATGATTGCCCATGAATTGTAAATTCTGTGAGATGGACATTCAGGTAATCACTGCCTTGTGAAAATTAATTAATTTGTATATTTATTTCAGTATTTCCAGTGGTCTTTATATCTATGCATTTTTCAAATTCTCTTTTGAGCTAGTTCTAACAGTTTACTAGTTCCCTCATTAAATAATTAGTTAAGTAATATACTTGACATGTTTTCATTTTGTACTTGTTTCAGAGACATTATATTATGGAAAAAGTATTTTTAGTGAAGAAAAGGGATATTCTTACGGTCATACTTTCTGCTGTCACAATTTATCAGGGTAGAAACAGGGTAATTTTCCTTACACTCTACTATTCCCCTCTCAGCATCATTGTGGGACAAAAGTCAGAGGAGGATTAAGTCAGAAGGCTTAGACTGTTGTCAACAAAAAATATAAAGACAAACACACAATTAAGATAAAAGCAAAAATTAGTTGTTGAAATTACAGGACATGTCATGCAAGCCCTCACTCAGTGATATAATTCATGCATATTAGTGTTTATCACACTCTGAGTCAGCACTTCCTTTCTGTCATTCCTGTTTTTTGAAGGTAATTTTCAAATGAGCTGAAATTAGATCTCTGAGAGATACTATATTGCAAAAATTTAAATTCATTGGTATTTGACTAATTTCTGTCTGAAAATAAAAATAAATAACTAAATGCATAAAAAGGAGAGAGAGAGAGAGAGAGAGAGAGAGAGAGAGAGAGAGAGAGAGAGGTAAAAAGGGGAGAAGTAGGAAGGAGAGGAAGAAAGAATGAGATAAAGAAAAGAATTAAAGAACTGCTGCCCCAGAAACTTAGAGAGATATTCAGCAACTTAGACCCTGTTTCAAAACGACAAAAAAAAAAAAAAAAAAGAAGAAGAAATAGAAAGAAAAGGGCTAGAGTATAATAGCTGGAATATAGACTACTCCTAGGTTCAATTCCCAGTACCCCCCACCCAAAAAAAAGATAATTACTGAATTGAATTTTTGTGAGCTTAATTGTGAACACATTTCCATTTGAAGTTACAGCTGAAGTGGAAACAGATAGATAGATATTATGTTTAACAAGTAGAAAGTCAAGAAAGGGTTGGAGAAGAAAGAGCAGGAAGAGAAGGAAAGGAGTTGAGGTAGAAGTGAAACCAGAAGAAGAGGCACAAAGAAGAGTTTGAGAGGGAGAGAAGGGAGGACAGGGAGGAGCAAGAAGTCAAAGCAAAGACAAGGGACTCTGGTTCAATGCTTGCTCTTGAGAAATCAGGTCTGCTTCGCCCATTTCTTTCTTCAACCCCTTCCATTTTTGTAAAAAAAAAAAAAAAAAAAAATGGTATTTCCTATGGAGTAGAAAATAGCCCCTTTAGGGAATATCGCAATTAAATGCCCGCCTAGCAAATGAAGCAAACAATGCAAATTTAAGGATTATCAAGGGTCAGCTCAATAGTCACCAGATAAAGGCAGAGTGCTGTAATTACTAACAAAACAGTACTATTGTGCTTTACAACCCTGGCGGGCTCATATCCATGGTCACTGACAAACTGCCATCTGAGGTGATTACGCATATCATGAAAACTCATTTCCATGGGGCTTAGTTTTGGGGTACACTTTTGACTGTTGTATTTCTACTTCTGCTGTTCGGAAATGTCCAGCAGTTCCTGTGTGTGTATATAAATGTGCATGCCCACACTCAAGCACACAAGTATTTTTGAGGAGGACTGAGGATGCCACAGGTACTGTACATGAACACTGCTTTGAGCTCTGAGGACTTAGCCGTCAGAAGATTCTGAGCCACATTCTACCCCGGCGAGGTTGGATTATCCCCTCTTCACTCTAAGAGCAGCGTGACTTGTAAGTGGTAGGGTAAGACATTGTTGAGGACATCTTCAGTATATGGAGCCCGTGAAGGGAGGAGAGGCATGTGTTACCAAATCTGCACTTGCAAAATGCCCAGTTTTCAAAGCAGACAGGAGTCACCAATGAGTAGACAGAGGCAGGAAAACATCTCTTCCCGTGGTTGACACAATGCTAGTGATTGATGCTGTTTGATGTGGATGTGATTGTTTCTGCCTTATCAGGGGTTCAGGTGAAGATATAATGAAGTTGTGTTCATGATCTCTTTTTAACTAAGGACTCCAACACTGAGACATTCTAAAGTCCTGCAGTGCATTTGCCTCCTGAGACATTCTTGCCTGAGAAAAAGATATGATAGCTTCTCTTTCGGAAATTCTCAATAAATATGGCTAACTCCTGCAAGAAAAAGGGAGAGAAGTAATCAACACAGAGACTTGAAATGGGGAAAAAAATATTCATGCCTGAACTTAAAATGTGCTTCTGCTGACAACAAAAAAGAAATGGCAAGACCCTGACATAATGCCTGAACTTTTTTTTAAATGTTTCTCCAAGATTCACAGATTTTCGACACTAAAGAAGATAAATGGTGAGTGAATGGCATCAGGTGTCCTTCAATATTCTCAGCAATACCCCAGGGTTCCATTTGTATTTCGGTATACTCAGCAGCGAGATGAGCTATGCTAAGCACTTATTGAATTTGTAGTTAAGGTGTTGGAGAAATAATCGCTATCTGCATAGCCTGCCTTCTGGGGCAACACTTGTTAACGAAATGTATTTTCTGTAGGAATCTAATATTGGAGCCAAATAGCTTTAAATGA
>PVLC010029365.1:0-20296 GCA_004027655.1 Graphiurus murinus
AAAAAAAAAAAAGGCATCTCACAAAAATAGAAGGGAGACCAATAGAATTGAAGAAGGGGACCAGAAGAAGGGCAGAGAGGAGGGCAAAGGTAGGCACTGGGGAATGAAATTGACCAAACTATGCATGTACAAATATACCACAACAAATACTACTGTTATATGTAATTATAATATACCAATTAAAAAAAATCTTAAAAATCCCAATCCAAACCCAACAATAAAACACAGAGCCCTTCTGCTGTCAGCTCAGTAGAGCACACTCAGGAGTGCAAGTTATTTTCTTAGTAATCTGCATGGGAGTGACTTCTGACACCCATTTGCTAACTCCAGCTGGATGCAGGCAGGACAATTATGATTACATTTCCAGGAACTCCTTTCTCCGTTCCCATAGCAACACAGATCTAATTAGCTTTCCGACCCTGGATAAGTGTGGTTTGGAGACAGAGAATAGTGAGACTTCCTCAAGTGGAATAACTAGGTGGCCCCAGTTTGTCATCTCATCCTACTCTCACCTACTCACTGTGTATGCAACTCATACAATTTGTGGGAAGTCATATGCCTAGTTTAGTTCAGACCATACATATTTTGTTTTTATAAAATATACTTTTTATAAAATATCTTCCATTTTTAAAATACCTTCTATTTTACAATTCTATTCTTCTTTATAAAATATCTTCTATTTTACAGTCAAGTCAAGGTGAATAGAAGTGGTCCTGATTCAGAGATGTGGGTCCAACTTGATTCATGTCCCTAACAGAAAGGGTATCCTCACCACATTAAACAGGAGTGAGGGGTGAGCATGTCATGTTGGTCCACACACACCTGGAGCCATCCAGACAGAGATGTGCCCTGTTAGAGAGCTCTGGACCAGAGATCAGAGATGCCCTGTGTTAGAGATAGCTCTAGACCAGAGGTCAGAGATGTACCATATCAGAGATAGCTCTAGACCAGAGGTGAGAAGACCATTCTAACTTTGTTTTCATGACTAAGGATTGGGACCTTTATAGAATACTTTCTTTTTAGTGTCCTGCAAAGTAGAGAGATGTGAATAGGTATTGTTGGGATAACTTTATCCATCTAGTAACGTCCCTTGGCTATAAAACAGTAAATGCTAACAAATGAAACAATGAGGTAAAAAAAATTCATTCTTATGAATGAGGAAATGCAGAGAGAGTGTCCCTACCATCTCCTCTGTCCCTTTCCATTTTGTCATTTTCTTTTTTCTCTAGGCATATTTCTCCCTGTGCTCTCAATAACACAACTAAAATCCCCATGTCTACCGATGGAAGTAGCTTTATTGGGAGGGAATAAATGTAGAGAAGTTGCTAAGAGCATATCGCTCTTGTCTAAAGGGGTCCTTGTTATGGCTGTAGAATGTCCCCTGGAGAGATTATGTATTGATGTTCAGAGTTGATGCAATTAAGCCACGAGGGCTATGATCTCATCAGTGTGCAAGGATTTACCGGGCAGTGACCTGGACAGGTAGGGTGTCCCCGGAGATGTGGCCGTAAGGACTGTGCTTTTGTCTTTGAATCACCTTGCTTGTTGCTACTCTGCGTCCAGCCTCCGTGATGTGAGAGCAGATGCTGTCTCGTCTCTGCTTCCCACCGTTGCGCCCTGAGCTCTGTAGATGTAAACTGGCCTGGGATTGACTGAAATTCCGAGATCTCAAAAAAAAAAAAAAAAAATGTGAGCAAATAAATCTTCCTTCCTCTAAGTCTTGTGATCAGTTGTATTACAGCAGTGAGAATGGTGACTGAGACAGTCCTTTTACATTTGGATGTTTGGAAAATCAATTACTTGATATGTGTTGGGGGCATTCAATCATGCAAGTGTAGGGTACAGATGCCTTCACTCATGTGGACCTAAGACCGCAAGTCTGTTTCATTCTTGGCTCACCGTGGACCTATGAGATGCAATTTAACTCCCTTCCACCACCACAAAAATCTTAAATGGATTTGAGTGTCTTCTGGAAACTCAATTTTACTATTACCCTATATTTACAGCTTTTGATTTAAAACTGACTTGTGAGCTATCCATCTTTGTAACAAGGAATTTCAGGCAAATTGAAAACCAAAATGACCTTCTTCACAATGTATGTAGTTAATACATACAGGGTTCATTGTAATCTCATATATCCATAGCACCTCCTATGCTCATGCAGGCCTCCAGGCCTGGTGAACAAGCCTTGTACTCTCCCTCCTGCAGTCTTTCTCACAGTGCAGGGGAGGCAGATCTCAGGTCTTCATTTGATTTTCATTCTAGCCTTTCAAGTCTATGTTCTTTTCTTCAGCCTCAAGGGAGTTTATGGTACTCAAAAAAACTAGGTCACAAATTGCTTCCATCTCTTAGAAGGAAGAAGTAAAATGACATTGTTGTTCTCTCTGCTCCTCTTATCCAGAGATAACTGGATATGTGCTGCTTTAGAAGAGTAATTATGAACGTGTGAAAATCTGTGATTCAACACAGTGCACATTAGTCAAAAACCCTTTAGTAGAGCTGAAGCTATGGCCTACCAAAAGCAGAAAACCTCTAGAGCTGGAAACTGAATGGATAAGGAAATTTAATCATAGCCATCCTGTGAGTCAGAGACAAATAATCTCGCTGCTGGGGAGGGAGTGATGGAGGCGCTCATGGCCTCAGACAAAGATGAGAGCTCAGGCAGCTGAGAGCTGGGAAGGGCCTCTCCAGCTCCTTTTCCATCCAAGTGCTGCTGTGACATGCCCCTCTGTGACAAAGAGCTCCCAAGAAGCTGCTCCTGATACTGCAAGTCTAGCCCCAAGTAACTGCTGATATTTTGATGCATTTCAACTCCTTGGCCCACATTGAGAGCTCTGTTCAAGAAAAGTTCAAAGTTTGAGGGTGAATAAGGAAGATAATAGCAAGGGATCTTGCCCACCCTGTCCCTTCCCCCTCCCCTTCCACCCATATGCCCAGACCTGCCCAGGTCACTGGTTGTAGAGCCAAGGACCCCTGGAGAACTCATGTGAGGTCCTGAGTCATTGCTCCCTGCCCGACTGGCTGTCAGCTCCCTTTGGGACTGGCTGTGGTGCCTGGAGGGACCTTTGAAGAAGGTCAAGCAAGTGCAGGAGCCAGGCTTAGTGGCCAGGTGTGCACAGCACACTGAGCCATGGACTTAGGAGAGTTGCTTCCACTGAAAGCAGGAAGCAGGGCAGAGAGGGTATAGTAGACTCGCCAGAGCACAAAGTATGATACTGGACATTAGCAAGTCAAAGAGGGATGTGCATCAGCACAGAATCACCACCTAGTGTAGCTAATTTTCATTTCAGGGATGCTCAGAAGTGAAGGCAGAACAACTGGAAGGAATTCTAAGCTATTGAAAACTACATAATCTTTAAACAATCACAACCCAATGCTCAGGAATAGGAGAAGAAAATGATTTCTTCTACTTTTGTGGGACACTTTTTGGGGCAGCTGTGCCCCTGATCCAATACCAACCAGGTGCCTGAGATATCCATGAGGTCTTTTCCAAAGTGAATCATCCCTGGATGTGGTGAGTGTGCATGGCACCTCCTTCACCCACCCTTTGGTACCTCCAGGATGGTGCAGTGTGCAGGCGCAGGGAGCAGGCTTGATGGAGGGAATGCACATGAGTCAGAAACAACCTGCCTACTACACAAAGCCATCCTGCTTTGGAGAGCACCATGCCATGTCTTCTCTAACTGGTGTCACAGTCTTTATCATACTTTAATGCATGAACCATGCGGCTATGAGCCCTGGGATTATTCAGAAAGGTTCTCGCCATGGCTTCCAATACCCTTCCTCTTTCTTTACCTATCCTCCCCCCTTCTCATCTTCTTTTTTTTTTTTTTTTTTTGCAGTACTGAGGATTAAACTTAGGGGCATTCTACCTCCTAGCTATACCCCCAGCCCTATTTTTTATTCTTTATTTTTAAACAGGGTCTCAAGAAGTTGTAGAGTGCCTCACTAGGTAGCTGAGGCTGGCCGCAAACCTGGATCCTCCGGTCTCAGCCTCCCGAATGCTGGGATTACAAGCGTGCACCACTTTTCATCTTCTTTTTGGAGATTGGAGTAAAACTTATACCAGGCTTTGAATGTTATCAGACCTCAGATGCTCATTAATATTAATATGTAATGGCTAGTCCCCCTAACAATCATAAGACATTATCCTATCCTTCAAAGAGCTCATCATACTTGGTAGAAGAAGGATGATGGACAAAAAAAGAAAAATTCCAAAATAATGTGGTGAATGGAAACAAAGGTGAACAGTCTCACATGGCAGCTGGAAGACAAATTAGTGAACTGCATGTGTGCAGATATGAATAGGGTCAGAAGGGAGAGGGTGGGAGAGGCCAAACAGAAAGCAATGAGGAAAGATGGAGTGCATGTTCAATTTTAAAGCTTGGAAGATGACTTTCCAGGCAGGGAAGGACATTGCAGCTGGAGGGGACTTCTGCAAACATGCCAGGCCACACCTCGGGTGTTCAGGGCTGCCTGCAAAGCCCCATTTGGCCAGCGCATGTGGACTAACGTGAGGCAGTGTGCAGGGCACTTCCAGCCCCTGGATGGCAGAGGCCAGTGGCAGACAGAGGGAAAGGAGTGTGTATGTGGTAAGAAGATCAAATCCATCTGACATATGAGGGTCTTGTGAAGCAGGTAAGAGGGAGATCTGACACACTTTAGTGATGAACATGGTCCTCAGAGGGCTGTCCCTAGACCAGTAACATAAACAACCTCTGGAACTTGTTAGAAATACAGATTTTTCTTCCCACCCTAGACCTGCCAAATCAGAAACTCTGGGCCAGCATTCTCCAGGTGGTATCAGGGCACACTCATGTTTGAAAACCACTATCTAAATCAGTCAGCTTCTCTTAAAAGTTTGGATGGGAGGCAGATCGTTGAAGATGTCTCAGTTCAGGACCCAGTGGCAGGACCCCACCTTTCAGTGCTTTAAAAATTAAGCATAGCTGGGCATGATGGCACACACCTATAATTCCAGAACTTTGGAGGCTGAGACAGCTTTCAGGACAGCTTCAGCAATGTAATGAGACTCTCATCAATCTAGCGAGACCCTTTTTCAAAATTAAAATGAAATAGTGCTGAAGATGTAACTCAGAGGTAGAATGCCTCTGAGTTCAATCCCCAGTATCAGAAAAAAAAAAAAGAAGAAAGAAAGAAAAAAGAAAAAAGAATTAAGAACAACAGCCAGGCAAGGTGGGGCACATCTCTAACCCCAGTACTTGGAAATCTGAGACAGGAAGATCGCAGGTTCTAGGCCAGCCTCAGCAACTTAGAGAGGCATATTTCAAAATAGAAAATAAAAGAAGGCTGGAGGTATAGCTTGGAAGTAGAATGTCCCTAGGTCCAATACCCAGTACAACAACAAAACTAAGCATGAAAAATGAATTGGTTTCATGAAGGAAAAATAATTTGAGTGATTGATTTAACTTAGAAATACAAGAAGGGAAGTATTTAGTATATAAATCATGGACCAATATGTAAGAAGACAGTCAACAAAAAAAGACACCAGCACTTTAACATTAAAAGCTCTGTGGGAGCCCTCTTGTGAGCTGCACTCTCTCCCTTCTGTGGCAGAAGTAGAAGATAGACATGCCTTCAAGGAAACCCCTGTGAGCACTCACTCCTGTCATTCTCTCCTGCTACTGTTTGTCCAGATACAATGGAAAATGTCTGACTCTGGCTCCAATTCTTCTTAAAACAGGATGGACTTAGGCGTGGAACCCTTGGGTGTCTATTCCTTCCTAGACCTGCGAGTCTGGCAAGGGGTTCTGCCATACTCCAGGTGAGCCCTGGTCAGCAGCATCTGCTACAAAGAAAGCCATTATTTTCTAGGCATGGAAACCCATTTCCTCCAGGAATTAATCAAGACAAATGCCATCTAAACCCCAGTAAAGCACAATAGCACAGCCCCTTTCTGAGTCCCCGGATCTGGCAGCTAAATTGCCTCAGTCCCTGCCCAGTGCCTCACATCTGTGTTCAGTCTCATGGAGTGGCTTCAGTCGCTGGCTAACTTTGGTGAGAGCTCCTGTCAGGTTAGTGAGGGAATATGTTGCACAGGTAAAGCCTGGTGGCCACAAGTAGGCAGCCGTGAGAGAAACTGAGAAAGGGAACCATTCGTACACCCTAGTAAATGGTTTGTCTTCTACTCATTTATTTTTCCCCATGGAATTCTCCACAATCATTGGCCTGATATCACAATCCTCCCTCTCGCTCCCTCGCTCGCTCTTTGTGTGGATGGATACAGTTCAAGTCAGCATAGCATGGACTATGTTCAAGACATTGCCCAGATGCCATGAAAAATGTGTAAAGTTTATGTAATCAAAACAGACCTTGCCACTTACCATGGAATAAGTGAAAGGATGGATAAACATTCTAGGTATAAACGGAGGCCAACAGAAATAAGTACTAAGTAGAAGTATAAAATAATATTAAACAGAGAAAGATAGGCCTTCTAATAGAGGAAGACTTAAGGAAGGCTACCTGGAGAAGGTAGCATTTAAGCAGGAGAAATTTGGTGAATAAAACTGGGGAATGAGAAGGGAGTGAAAGGCGTTCCACTTGGAGGGAAGAGCATGAGAGGGTCTCAGAGTCCTAGAAACCTATAGTGGTTGACAAGATCACACAGTGTGCAGCAGGGCACAGAGAAATGAGTCCTGAAATGACAGCTGAGTTGAGATTGAGGGTGGTTTTGAGTCCTATGGGTTGGTACTAACTGGTACAAAGAGGAATTCCTCTTACAACTTTTCAGGAGAAATTGTGTAAATACACGTTAGATGTTTTTGCACTGAAATGAAGAGGTTGGGCTCTGGTACAGTGATCTGATTATATAAAATTCTGTTCAGTCCTTGCACCCCATTCCAGCCCAGATGCCACCATCCTCCCTTTGAGGACAGCTGTCCTCCCCCTCAGAGCCTAAGAAAACAGAGCTTAGAGGTGGAGGCTTCTGCTTACTATTTCCCTTTCCTCTAGCATGAGAAGAGTGCTCCTTTTTGCTTGCTAATTCACTTCAGAGAAATGAATTGGTCCCCTACTGCTGCAAAACAAGAAGGAGATTCCTAGAAATGTAACCATTAAAACAAAGTTTGTCAGGAAGGCTTGAGGGCATCTGCCCTCCCTTCTCCTTTCTGTGCCCAGCCTCAGAGGTCGGTCCACGTGAACCTCCTTTCACATGTGTGAGGTCTGGTTGCTAAGCCACAGAGAGCACAGCTGAGCACTGCTTTCAAAAGATCAATTATTGTTTATCCACTCTTATATCTGTGTCCTTCTAAAATATAATACAAACAAATCCTCCTCTACCAGGATCCATCTGAGGGCCAATCCATCCCTGCAGACAAATCACAAGGTGGTCTGGGGCAACTGTGTGGCAGAGTGGGGGGTGGGATAAACTTACTAAAGAATTCACACTGCGTGGACCTGAGAAGAAACCAGTGAGACGAGGTGTCATGGGAATGGAGATAGGGATCCTCAGAGATGCCAAGATTAGTAAATCCATAGTTTATCCTATTTTTTTAAAGTATCACTGTTGGTGGTGAGTGTGCACATGTGTATGTGTGACAGGTTTAAACAGTGGCTACATGGTACCTGGCTTGAAAAGGCCAAGAGACAATGGGATGATGGGAAAGGCTTTGGGAACTTCATGCGAATCCATGTAGAATAGAGAATCTGAATAAATCAGCTGAAGCTACTAGTAAGTTCCTAAGACAATGGTTCTGAAACTCAGCTGAATATTAGGATCACCTGGGAAGCTCTAATAAAGCCCTGTGTCTAACCACAGCCTGAGAATTCGAGTGTAAATGGGTGCAGCCATGTTATAAACCTGGAAGTATCTACCGAAGCTGTACCCATACATGCCTATGGAATCCACTAAACAGAAACAAAAAAACATTGAGGCACTATTGGAACAAAATACTCATTGCTCTAATGCTAAACAGCAACAAGAATGATCTAAACCTACACAAATAAACAGGATGGCCCCTAAAACTATGATGTTGAGTTAAAGAAGCTAAACAGAACACATATCTGATTCTATTTCAACGGAGCTTCAAAGGGTGTCACTAACCATTGGATGTCAGATGTGACTGATCTGGAAGGTGCAGGAATGGAACCTGGACTAGGCACTTCTAGGTACTGGCCTTGCTACTACCAACTTGAGAGCTGGGCACAGCATGTTCACTTGGTGATTGTTCATCAAGCTCACACTTATGATTTGCTCACTTTAATAATGTATATAAACTAAAGTAAAGAGTAAAAATAATTCTAAACAACCTGGTATTGGCAAAAGAATAGACACATAAACCAATGAAACAGAAAGTCAAGAGTCCACAAACAGATCCACCAAATACTGTCAACTGATCATCAGCAAGTGAGAAAAGGAAACTCAATGGAGAAAGACAATCTTTTTAACAAATGGTGCTGGGACCACTGGAAATCCACATGCCAAAATACATGCATGTGTGTATGTGAAGACACAGACCTGTGCCATTCACAAAAACCAACTCAACTAGATTTAACTTAAATGTTAAATGTAAAACTTTAACATTTCTAGAAGATAGCATTAGGAGAAAATCTAGATAACATTGAGATTGATGGTGAGCTTTTAATATAACACCAGAAGTATGATCAGTAAAAGAAAAATAGATGTTTGAATTTCTTAAAATTAAATATTTTATGCTGCAAGACACTGGCAAGAGAATCAAAAGATAAGAAACAGAGGGAGAGAAAATATTTGCAATGCACATATCTGAGGAGGGGCTCCTATGCAGAATATACATAGAACTATTAAAACTCAACAATTTAAAAAATTATCTATCATATAGTGGGCAACTCACTAAAGAAGATACTAAGAACAAGAAATCATATGAAAAGCTGTTCAATAGCATTTATCATTGGAGAATTGCAAATTAAGCAATTATATACCAAGACATACCTATTAGAATGTTTCAACATCCCAAACTTGACAATACTGAAAAAAGGAAGATGTGGAACAGCAGGATGCTCATTCCTTAAGGATAGAAATGCAAAACCATCCTGCACTTTAGAAGAGAGTTTGACAGTTTCCTACAAAAGTAAACATAGTCTTATCACACAACCAAGAAAGTGTGCTCTTAAGTATCTACCCAGTTAAATTTACAATCCATGTCCACACAAAATCCTGCACATGAAGCTTTACAGCACTCTTATTTTAGTCACAAAAACCTGGAGGGGATAAATGTGTCCTTTAAAATTATAATGGATAGACGAGCTGTAGAATCCATATAATAAAATATCTGTACAGTAGAATATTATTATGTAACCAAAGATATGAGCTATCAAGCAAAAAAAGACAGAAGAGCTGTGAATGTACAGAGCACAGTTAAAAAGCTGGTCTTAGCAGACTTTCTACATACGGTTCCAATTATATCACATTCTGAGAAACGATGAAACTACAGAGAGAGGAAAACACCAGGGGTTGTCAGAGGCTCAGAGGAGGGGCAGTGGATAGGTGAAGGTCAGGGGAGTCACAGGATGATAGGAGTATTCTGCATGACACTACAATATGGATCCATGACGTTTTCAAAGCACACAGAACTGAAGAACACACAGTGAACCTGTCTTGTCCCATTGTCTCTTGTGTGGAACATCCATGAAAAACCTAAGTTGAACAGCAAATATACCACTTATGGAAACACTTGAATATTTACTATGCTCACAGAGGTGAAAACTTGGGGCTTAATGGGTTAATCTATGCGAGTAGAAAAAATACTTTGGAAGTCAGGTGCTCCCTGTCAGGAATGAACACAGTGGCAAGAGAATCTAACTGTGTACTTTCAAAAGTACAAAATACCTCAATGAAGAAGATGGGAAAGATGTTAACCAAAGAGACATTAGAGATAATTTTATAAGATAAAAGCAAGAGGAACCACTGACAAACTTTAGTTGATAAAACTGTTTCCCACTGAGGGTATAGGTTAACAATTCGGATTCTGCAAAACATGTATACTGGGATTGAATACTCAAGTAAATGACAGGTGATGGGCCCAGGTTTCTCACTGTAGAGTCAGAGGTTACAGACAAGCCAGGGAGGCTGGGTGAGCCTGTGGCTCAGGACTGCAGTCAGAGATATCAGAGTGCATGCTTACTCAGTACACATGCAGAGGCTCACAGATACCATGGATATGTGCTTATGCATCCACTGGGATAGTTCCTTGCTCTGTAAGCTGAGACAGTCTAAGAGAAATTGTGTTCTAGCAGGTTTAAATACACCAGCACTCAGATCTTGGTTTCTAATTCCATTATCTGATAGAAGGAACCAGGGCTCCTTGAAGAAATAGCTGATTCCAGAATTGGACAGGAAATATGCAAGATGAGCCTGGAGCACACTGTAACACCAGGAGGCATGGAAGTGCTCAAACACACACATGCACACATATATACATGTGCACACATGAGCATACACACGCACATGCATGCACATGCAAATATACACGCATACAGAGATACATGTACATGTGTGTAAGAACCAGCGCCAAAATACACGTGTGCGCACACTTACAATGATGGCAGTACAGCAAAGTGACTAACTGAAAGACAGCCCAATGTCCAAAAATGACACAACTTGAGCAGCAAACTAAAGTAGTATTGGATTAAAACTCCAAATATGAAGCAAATATGAATCCATATTGATCTAAATAAATGTTGGAGCCAGGCGTGGTGGCACACGCTTGTAATTCCAGGACCTGGGAGGCTGAGACAGGAGGATCTGGGTTTGTGGCCAGCCTCAGCTATTTAGTGAGGCCCTCTACAACTTAGTAAGACCCTGTTTCAAAATAAAGAATAAAAAATAGGACTGGGAGTGTAGTTCAGAGGTAGAATGCCGCTGAGTTCAATCCCCAGTACTGCAAAAAAATAAAAAGTTTGAAAAATTATTAAGTAGAGGAGAAGATCAAAGGTGTCATGCAGAAAATTTTTATGTGAATTTCTCAGAGGCTCCACATGAAGGAGACCACTCAGCACCAGCAGTCAGGAGCCATGGAATGCACACACCCTGGACAGGAGTTACTGGCGGTGCCGGCAGGCAAGCAGGCCCTCCTGATGGTCAGTGTCGACTTAACTAAATATGGCATCCATTGGTTGATCTAATAGTAGTCTGTATGTTTCTCTGAAGGTGTTTATAGATCAACATTTACAGTCATCCAATTTTAAGTAAAGAGATTAGCCTCCATAACATGGATGGGCCGCAAAAATTAGTTGAAAACTGTACGAGTGAAGCTGTGCTTTTCTGGAGAAGGAATTCTGCCTCAAGATGGGAAGACATATTCCCTGCCCCAGTTTCCAGCCTGCAAGCCTGCCCTGCAGCTTTCAGCCTAGACAGCCCCCCATGATCACAGGCACAAATTCCCCAAAAATAAATATTTCCTGGAGAACTCTGACTGAACTCAAACTGACAGGTTGCCACCATGGTAAAATATCGGGAACCCCAGGCGGAACCCTCAACCGTGAGGGCCCAATAAAGACGATGCCTGAATGTTGCTGATTCAAGCCTCTCTTTATTATACCTCTCTGGGATCGAGGGCACTACCCAAGCAGTAACAAACACAGCACAGAAGCCGTCTCTCCAAATAGTGCCTTTCCAACAGACTCCCAATAACCCCTCTCTCCAGCAATCCACCTTCCACTAGCAACCCACCAACCACCAGCAACCAACAACCTTTCCTCCCAGAACTTCTCCAGCAACCCACTCCAACAACAACCCAGCCAGCCTCTCTCTCACATGCGAGAGGTGGAGGCTCGTAAAGCCACACAGGACCTAAGCCACGAGGCATCTCATACAGCTCTCACCTGGGCCGGCCACGAGCTGGGCGTGCTGGTGCATGCGCTCTGGCGTGGCACAGCCCTAGAATGTTACCACCTGCAGGCACTTCTGGCACTCTGCCAGGCGCCATCTAGAGGCGGGGTCTTTCCAGCCAGGCTAGGCCCCCAACAGTAAAACAAACAAACAAACAAACAAAACAAAACAAAACAAAACTCTTCAAGGGTGGAACCCTCTGCCTGTGGTGAGGACAGCCTGGGGCAGGATGCAGGGTGGAGAGAAAAACTGAGGCCAAGGGAAGGGCAGACACCAGGCCAGTGGTGAGGACCAGAGGGAAAGAGGCCAGAGACTGGGGCAAGGACCACCACCAGTGTCAGACTTCCGTTCTAACTGTAAACAAAAGCCATGAACAGTCCAACAGTGATGTGACAGAATTGCTTTTAAGCATCACTACCCTGGCCAGTGTATGGAAATGGGAAAGCCAGAGAGCATTCGACCCTTTACAAAGTTACCATGGAAATACTGGCAAGACATGGCTTTCTGGGGACTGGTTTGGTGCTAGTGATGAAGACAGCATAAGATGTACATTGCAGATAAAATTAATAGAATTTGGTAATCCCTGGAGGAAGACATCATTTACTGAGAGGAAACACTAAAGAAGAGTCAAGTTTGAGAGAGCTCAAAACATGCAATTTTCATATAATTACTTGAGGAATGGGTTTCATTTTAATAATGAAAACCATTTTCTTACAAGTGTTTTAAAAAAGGATTATTAGTACACGATTAGCTTGAATAAAATCTCAAGTTTATTTTTTGCATACTTCATGAAACTCATTCTGGAAAATTACTTGTTAATATTTAATTTGAGATCAGCTACTATGTGAGCCTAGATTAATTTAATAATTTGTTGAGTATGTATAAGGAACTAAAGTTTGTGTTATAAATAACTGTTTCAACAAAATGGTCCTGTCTCAATATTATTTATAAAATATACAGATATGATTGGAACAGACTTTTGTGAGGTTCCAAGGCAGTGGACTTCAATGAGATTGGAAACTCCAGATCTTTAGAGTGAATTGTTCTCAGCTGTTTCTATGACAACTGTTGAAACATTTATAGCAAATGGCTTAAGGTAGGCATGTGTCATAGAGCAAATCCATTATTAACAAGGCTACTAAAAATCAACAATGTAAAAAATGCTAAAAGAAAATAAATACAGCTTCATTGTGTTTTCTGAGGTTCTCTGATTGCATATATGATCCGTATGTTTTGCTCAAAAATAAATTTTCCCCAAAGTATGTTTTTTCTCCTCATTTAGGAATTTTAGGAGATGTAATACATTCAGTTGAAATAGCATCATTATTTTGAGTTCAAGTCTTGCTAATAATACATGTTTTGCACTGACATATTTTCATAAATATTCATCTTTGAAATTTTTGAAAAAATTCATGCTATTCCATTTTTAGAAAGTGAATACCCAAGAGAAGTTCCCACGCATAAAATTAAAGAAGGAATACATAAATGGGTAGATTTCAAAGCAGTGTAGGTGGGAAAACTTTGCCTGGCAATTGGATGGCTGGCAGCTAGCTCTTAATGTCCTATTTTCAAGAGGTTAGAAGTCTTAATTGAAAACAAAAAATGCATTCAAATGTTCCTAGCTGTTGGGTAAGTTTTATATTCATACCTGCAACTTCAAAGTATGATATTCTGGGAGTTTGGAAGCCCTAAGTATTTCCAACAGCATCATGGGACTACAACATGAAGACGCAATTTGGACAGAGGAAGTCACCTAACTCTCTCTGCTCTACCTCTTTATGGCTGTCTGAGGAGCCAACTCAGATGCAGGAACATTAGCTTACAGCCCCAGCTGCAGCACCTTCAGGCCTACCACAACATTCATGCCAAAGACCTGCTCTCCAGTTACAGCAAAAATGTCCAGGGAGAGCGATGGAGATGCAGGCCACAGGAATATGCTAGGAGAGAAGACGCCAGGCTGACTTCTAAAGGATAAGCAAGTGCTACTCAGGCAAAGAATGGTGAACATGAGGAAACCCCACCAGGCAGTGCTAACCTGCATGCCGGCTCCCAGGGACATGTGAGAGCGGTGGAGACTGCCATGGTTAGGCAGATGGCCAGGACAGGGATGAGGGCATCGCAAGTCTGCCAGGAGGCTAGACTGTGGGTAACGGGGTCAGTGAGGAACATTGGCCAAGTAAGTGTCTGCTTCCGTCTTGGAGGAGAGCACTGTAAAGACACATTCACGATAACAGTCAATGTATGAGATAAACCATCTGGCTGCAATGTGGAGGAAGGATCCAGAGGGCTTGATCAGAGCAGAAAGAACACATCAGCTCAGGACTGGTCCCACATCCTGGGTTATGCTGTGAGTGATGGATTTTATGGCCCAGGACTCATGTTTTCAAAGTCACCTCAGGTCCAAACATCTGTGTGGATTAAATTAGTCCCATTGTAAACTGTCCAGGTGTACCCTGTTCTCTTTCACATCCAGACCCAGCCTGCATCTGTGGTCACCTCCAACATGTCCTCCACCCCAAACCCACCCATTCCCCTCCCTCCTGGCACAACCATGCCTCACAGCCTTTAGATGCAGTACCTTTCCCTGGAGCCTTTTTCTTGGAATGAGGTGGAGTGGGTGGGTATGCTTTCTTTAGGAAAAAAAAAAAAAGCTTCAAAAAATCTCCTGGTTGAGTCTTTCAAAATGTTCTTACCCTTTAACCCAGCAATCACACGTCTAGTTTTTACTGAGTTGTGTTAGAAACTTATGTCCACACAGAGTCTCCACAGAAATGCTTATAGCAGCTTTATTCATAACCACCTCAAACTGGAAGCAGTACAGATTAGTGCATCTTCACAATGGAATATTATTCAATACTAAAAAGAAATGAGTTGTCAAGCCATGAAAAGATGGGGTAGGGGACTTGGCAATTGAAAGGAGCCAGTCCGAAAAGACTACATAGTATGAGGTCCTAACTAGAGGGCATTTGGGAAAAGACAAACTGATAAAGTAAAAAGGTAAGATGGTGGGGTAGGCCAGAGGGAGGAGAGGAGGAAGTGTGGGTAGGTGAAGCACAGGCAGTTCTAGGGAGACGCTGTGCATCTTGTTGGATCCACGTCCTGTACAACAGAAGCACGGACCTCAATGCCACTGTGGGTTATAGTTAATATTGCATCAGTGCGGGTCATTAGTTATGACAAACATTATAAACGTCAAGCATGATTCAGACATACCGTATTGATAATAGGGAAACTGTGGGGTGGGGGGTGAAAGGAACGGGTGTATGAACTCTGCCTTCTATCTGCTCCTTTGCTCTGTAAATCTAAAACTCTGCTAAGATTCTCTTAGTTATTTTTAATGCTCTGGGCATTTCTAGCTCTTCCTTCCATGACCCTGTGCTTCCTGCTCTCCTCTGCTCATCTGCACTCAGGCAGTTCAGTCTCCTAACGAACCGTGCCAAGGAGTCCCGCTTTCTACCCAGACGCCAGAACGCATCCTAACCCAAGACTGCAGCTCTAAGACAGCTGTTGGTGCCCACTGGAAAGAGAGAATTCCTCTCCACTGTCTCTCATCTGAGTGAATACTCGACTCACAAAATGTGACTGTCACCAGATATCGGAAGTGAGGAGACCCATGACTAGGCACAGTCTACTCTTGTGAAGGTTATTAAACGTCAAAATTTTTCGCCGTCTAGTCAATTAGCATGCGTTACCTCACATATTTATCATGTTTTGTGGTGCAAGCACTTAACACCTACTCTTACTAACATTTGAAATACAATGCACTGGTATTTGCCATAGTCACTGTATTGTGCCAAGGGAATAGTCACCATATAGTCCAAGTGAGGTAGTTCACTTGTTCTTCCTATCCAACTGAAGCATCACAGCCTTGGAGCAGCACCTCTCCAGCCTCCTGCCCTCTCTGGCAGCAATGGCAACCACCATCCACTCACTGCTTCTACGAGATCAACACTTGTAGACCCCCCACACAGTGAGACCAGGCAATATGCGTCTTTCTGTGCCTGCTCACCTCACTTAACATGTTGTTCTCCAGGCTCACCCTGACTCTTCTGCTCTCCACTTCTCTGAGAGCCACTTTTTTAGACTTCCACATGAGAGATTGGGCAGTGTTTGTCTTTCTGTATGAAGCTCACTTCACTTCACATAATTTCCTCTAGATCCCATTGAGTTGTTGCAAATGGCAGAACTTCCTTCTTCTCTGAGGTCGGATAGTCCACTGTGTGGATGTACCACAGTTAATTCATCCCTTGTTGGACATTGAGATTGATTCTATATCTTGACTGTTACAAGTAATGCTGCCATCAATATGTAAATGAAAATGTATTTTCACAATTCTAATGTTAATTCCTTTGTATACGTACCCATTAGTGGGATTGCTGGATCATATGGTAGTTATATTTTAATTTTTTGATCCTGTACTAATGTACATGTTCATCTGCAGTGTTTGAGAGTTCCCTTTTCTCTGTAAGACTTCCCTTTTCTCTACATCCTTACTATTATTTGCTGTCAGTCATCTCTTTGGGAATAACCATTCTAATAGGTATGAGTGATGTCTCATTAAGATTTTAGTTTGCATTTCTTGAATGATTGGTGATGCTGAACATTTTTATATGCTTTCTGGTCATTTATAGTTTTTGTTTAATGATTTTTGGTTCCTTTGCCCAATTTTAAATCAACTTATTAGTTTTATTGAAGTTGAGTACCTTTTATATTTTAGGTTCCAATCCTTTATCAGATGTATGATTTTCAGTTATTTCTCCCATTCTGTAGATTGTCTCTATACTCTGTTGACTGTTTCCTTTACTACGCAGAAGCTTTTTTGTTTGGTGTAATCCTATTTATTTATTTTTCCTTTTGTTGCCTATATATTTGAAATTACATTAAAAAACAATTTCCAAGGCCAAGATCATAGAGCTTTTCCCCTATGCCTTCTTCTAGCAATTCCATGTTTCAGATCTTACATACACTTAAGTGTTTAGTCCACTTTGAGTTGATTTTTGTATGTGGCTTAAGTGAAGTGTCTAATTTCATTATTCTTCATGTAGCGATCTAGTTTTCTCACCTTGATTTATTAAAGACATTGTCCTTTCCTTGTTGTAATCTGAAACTTCACTAAAATTTTGAATTAGTTCTAATAGAGTTTGGTGGTGTCTTTAGGGCTTTCTATATACAAGATTACATCATCTTCAATAGATAGTTCAAATAGACCTATTCCTTCCAGTTGTTGGCCTTTATGTTTTCTTCTTGCCTAACTGCACTGACTAGGACTTCCAGTACTATGTTGACTAGAAGTGATGGCAGTGGGCACCTTGTCTTGTTCCTGACCTGAGAGGGAGTTCTTTGAACTTTTAACCATCAAGCATGATATTAGCTATAGTTTCTTCATGTGTAACCTTTACTGTATTGAGGTATATTCTTTCTATATCTAGTTTGTTCAGAGATTTTAATCCTGAAAAGTTATTAAATCTTGTTAAATGCTTCTTCTGCATCTAAGATAATCCTATGGTTTTGTCCTTCATTCTGTTAATATGGCATATCACATTTATAGATTGGGTATATGATCTTGCATCCTTGGGATAAATCCCACTTGACTATAGCGTATGAAATCGAAGGGCACTCCAGGAAAAATACAAGGAATGATACCTAGCTGTCAGACTGGGAGTTACACGTGACAGTTGATGGAAGGTGCACTAAGTGGATGCTGACTTAGATCAGGAGGTGGTATTGGGCCAAAGAGGGTGAGGCTTGTGCCACAAAGCAGTACACAGGTTGGTGGGAGGACTCAGAGACCATCCTGTGACTGGCTAGGTTGAAGTCATTACTAGTGATTTAAGTATGTTCCGTGGAGTGCTCACTGAGAAAACAGATCCAAACCCAGACCTACCAAATCTGTATTTTGAACAGACAGCTCAGATAATTGTACTGTAAGTTGCCTAACTATAACCAAACTAGTTTTTTCAAGAGCACACCAGGTAGCCAGTCTCCACTCTGATGGGAGGACTTGCACCCTATGTCCTAGGTCATAGGCCATTCCTGATTCCACAAGGTAGCAACCTGCCTCTGCTTCACCTTAACTGTGTTCTTCTGCATAAGTTCAAGGCAAGTAGTTTAATCTCTTTGGAGCCATTTTTCTCATCTCTAGAGAGAGTTGAAGTACATGATTTCTAACATTCTCCCTAGATTTAAGCATCTTTGTTTCTAATGTGTTTCTCTTATTCTTCTATCCTAATTACCTTCTAGGTTTAAGATTTGTGGCCGTTACACCTTAGTGGAGGGTATTCCTCATCTCCATGCAGCTGATCCCTGACTACACAGTGCCACAGAGAAGAGCAAGTGAAATCATACTCCCTCCCACATCCCCCCTGCAGAGCCCCTGCTGGTCAGGTCTCCATGGGGTCACAGTCTCTGGCTCTCTGCTTGCTCTCTTGCCAGATCTGCCTGAGTCCTGGACAGTTTAACTTCTCCCTTCCTTTTCTCTCCCTCTCCTGTGTTTCATTCTGGCAAGGAGCTCAGGCCTCCCATGGATGTGCACACAGGCAGGATAAACCCTCATGCCAAGAACTGAGTGGCACAGATGGAGCTGGGGGCTGTCCTGCACACTGCAGGCACAGGTGGCAGCCCCACCTGACCACTGGAGGCTGGTGGCACCTCCTGGTATGGCATCCAGGTGCTGGCAGTGTCCCCTGGCTAAGAGTGACTGACCCAAGTGGATAGTAATAGCAGTCAATAGCCAGGGAGTGGACCCAGCAGGTGAGGCACCACATCGGTCCTCTCACATCTCTATTATGCATGTCCTCCCTGGGAGGCAGTGTGGCAGAGGGGAACTGTGGGTGCAGCCCAAGTCTGTAATTCCATGGCCTTGGAATTCTAGGATTCATTCTCACCCTCTATAGTTCTCGATTCCTCATCTTTGCTATGAGGATGGATCCACTGAGGAACGCCCCTTGTACTGACTAAAACCTGACATAATGGTGCTCAGAGCCTTCAGAGATACTACCAGGTGGGCAGTTACATCTGCTCTGCCTTCTTTTTCATCACATTAGGAGGGGGTGCAAGACAAAGCCCAGGGAGGGGGCACTGTCTCTGGCAATGTCCTCCCAGGATGAATAAGCAACTTGGTGACAGAGTTCCACTTGGTGGGGAGGGTAGGAGGGAAGAGGCGGCCCTGAGCAGGTGGGTGGGGACACAGGGCATTAGAAATACAAACCAAAGCCTCCAAAGCTTTGGGGATGACGGTGTGAGTCAGAGAGAATTGGAACACGCAACAACAATGAGGCACAAGTGAACATTGCTCCTATAACACAGCTCACAGCCTTGCCGAGTGCAGCCTGAGGTTGTATGTGTGTCTGACAGTCCACATGCTCCCATTCTGTCCTATCTGCTCTTGAGTAGGGCCCTGCCCTGCCATCACTTGTTAGAGGGGTCTGGGCAGCAGGTACTAACTGAAGACACTGCCCTTGGCATGAACATGTACACCTCTCTCTCTCTCTCTCTCTCTCTCTCTCTCTCTCTCTCTCTCTCTCTCTCTCTCTCTCTCTCTTCCCCAGGTGGACTTGGTATTGCACAGAATTCAAGCCTGGGCACCTACTACCATGTAATCACTGGGAAAGGACTGCAGGAGACTCATTGCTCTACTTACCTAATTACTGTGCCCTTGAGATATTTTTGTTTGAAGCCACTAAGATAAGATAGCATTGCCATAGCAACCTGCGTTGGATGCTGTTTGTCGTCTCCAAGTAGACTGAATCACCCGCAATTCCCATTGACGATGCTCTGCTGGCATAATTTCTAAAAGCCTGGTACATTTTTCTCCTGATTTCTATAAAGTAGAGCAGAAACTGGATGGTCATTGTCAAAGGGCCCCTGCAGTTACTACATCTATCCCTAGCCAGGCGTCAAAGGGACTACATGCTAGACAGAAGCAGGGCTGACTGAGAAACATGCTTTGGAACTGGAGTTAGAAGATAGGGACACAGCTGAGTGGTTTTCTAACTCCTAACCTGACCTCTCTGAGCCCAGGCCCAATCTTCTCCCAGTTCACACTTGGCTGTGAGGGCTACCCAAGGCCTATGTGAGAGGATGGGATTGCTGTGGGGTCGGGAACAGAGGAGGTAGGTTTTCTGAACCTCAAAGACATATTTCTCAGGTCCTATAGGGAGCTCTCACATTGTTTTAGTTGTAAGCTTTTGTAGAAGCCATTCATTCTCCCCCAATTATTATGCAGAAAGAATTCTGACCTAGAGGGAAAAATCTCACATGGAATGAGAAGAATCCCCAGGTCATTTTCTTGGATAAGTATTCAGAGACATGTTTCCTTTTCAAAACCTCTGATAGCAAATTCACATCTGTTTTCTCCAAAGGGGGAAAAAGAAGGCACATTTTCTTGATCAAAGAGTGAAATCATCTTGAAAACAGAAAATGTAAGGGGTTATCAGTACTAGTCTCTTGACACAAGTAGCCTCTGCCTTC
>PVLC010029366.1:9204-20364 GCA_004027655.1 Graphiurus murinus
AGAGAGAGAGAGAGAGAGAGAGAGAGAGAGAGAGAGAGAGAGAGAGAGAGAGAGAGAGAGAGAGAGAGAGAGAGAGAGAGAGAGAGAAAAGAGAGGGAAGGGGAAAGAAAGAAAGAAAGAAAGAAAGAAAGAAAGAAAGAAAGAAAGAAAGATGCAAATAAATATCATGGATACCCAGAGAGAGAGAAAGGAAGGAAGGGAAGAAAGATGGATGTAGGGTAAATATCATGTATACTCATTATCCTGTCTAAATCTGACAGTTAATTTTTTAGATACAGGTTGACTTGCTTAAAGCCTTAGTTGCTTGGGGAAAAAAGACTTGAGGAAATTAATGCTTTTCAAAGAAGACTCCCATAACAGATTCTGTGTTAGTCTATTTTCTGTTGCTAAAACAAAATACTGAAGCTGGACACTTTATTTTAAAAAAGGAGGTTCAGCCAGGCGTGGTGGTACACGCTTGTAATCCCAGCATTTGGGAGGCTGAGACCGGGTTCGCGGCCAGCCTCAGCTACCTAGTGAGGCACTCCATAACTTAGTGAGACTCGGTTTCAAAATAAAAAAAAAAGAATAAAAAATAGGGCTGGGGGTATAGCTCAGAGGTAGAATGCCCCTGAGTTCAATCCCCAGTACCGCAAAAAAAAAAAAAAAAAAAGGAGGTTTAGCCATTAATTTTGAGGCCAGAAGGCCAAGATTTGAGAGGCCCCGTTTGTTCAGCTTCTGGTGACAGCCTCATGATGATTGGTGTCATAATGCAGAAGCAATCACATGGAAAGACAGGAAGCCAGAGGGACCCACGGGCCAGGTTTGTTCTTTGTAGAGCGCCATTCTTGCTGAACTTAATTGGGGTCCTACGAGAGGTACCCCGATCCCTTTACAGACTCCTCTTCCTAAAAGTTCACCACCTCTCAACAGCACACACTGAGACTAAATTTGTAGCAAAGAACTTTGAGGAACACATGTAAACCATATTCTAACCAGAGGAGACTCTGTAACACTTGCTCCTGCGCCTTGAGTCTCTTGTTTATTTTTAGTTGGTAACATATGCATATGCTAAAAGAAGTTCAAAGAGTTGGCAAAAATAAAGACAATAGCAATTCTCTGTTTTCCCCCTGTCCACAATTCTCTTCCTAAATTGCAGTTGCTATTGGGAATTTTTGTTTCTTATGTATATTTCCAGAATATATTAAAGATTGTGATATGTGTGTGTGTGTGTGTGTTGGTGGTGGTGGTGGGGAAGAATGTAAGTAAATGCAGATCAAGGAATTCCCTTGATTTCAAATTATCAGAAGACAGACAACAAAGGATGACAGTGGCCTAAATAAATAGTTCCCTCTTCAAGTCAATGTGTATTCTCTCAGGAAAACAACTAAGATTTTTACTAGCAAGTACTGCTTTCAGCAGCCAACAGAAATTTGAATGAGAATGCAGGTTAGCATAATGAACATTACCCCAGTTTTAAGATAACCCTTGAGGTTTGGGCAGCAGGCAACCAATCAATTGTTCTGGCAGAGAAAAATCAATGAGCACGCCTTTGCGAAATGTGTGTGGAAAGCCATTTGGAAGTAAATAAACTGCTTCCGTGGACCTGTTCATCAAATTTCCATTGTAATACCTAACTTAAAGGATGTTAGAAATCTAAATATATGAGGACCCCAAAAGGACAAATGTTATGCCTGATTATTGAACAGGAATGACTTTTAAAGTGAAACTTGAGTTGAATACCTACTACTTATGAGGTCCAATGCTAGGGTTATAAAATACCTTTAAGAAATTTTCAGTGTAGTTAGGAAATTATATATATATATATATGCATATATGTATGTATATATGTATATCTATGAATAGATATACGTATATATGTGAAAAGTAAAATCTTTAGTACAGTGTCCACTTAGAAAATGAGAGAATATTAGCTGGGCGTGGTGGCACACGCTTGTAATCCCAGCATTCCGGGAGGCTGAGACCGAAGGATCTGGGTTTGCAGCCAGCTTCAGCTACCTAGTGAGGCACTCCACAACTTAGTGAGACTCTGTTTCAAAATAAAGAATAAAAAATAGGGCTGGGGGTATAACTCGGAGGTAGAATGCCCTGAGTTCAATCCCCAGTACCGCAAAATAAAAGAAAATGAGACAATATTATGTAGACCTTGTGAATTCGATCCTCTTTAGACTTACACTACTCTTAGACTCCGTTTCAAAGTTCAGTAGCTCATCTGTGTTACCAAGAGCATCATCATGGCTAAGCCAGGGTGAGCCTGATACTCTGTTGATACATATCAATTTTTTTATTAATATCCATGACTTGTAAAAATTAATGGGTTTCATTGTGAGACATGGATAAGCCCATCTCAAATTTTAAAACTTTCAATCATCTTTTGGGTTTTGCTTCTATAGCCCTTACCAACAGCCTAGATAGTTTGCCAGTGATTGATTAATCTTTAGATATTAGAATTCATCTAGGTCACAAATGTATTATTTTAGATAAAATCTCATTTTCTGTTGTGTGTCTCTGTGTTTATGCTTGTGCTTATATTTTAGTCTGATGAGACTTTTATTTTCAGCAAATTCTATAATTGTTTTGAATCCAATGAAATAATGCTTATCTCTTTCTTGTCCAAGTTCACAATCAACTAAGAGAGTGAGAGATAAGAATCATGATGATTGGAGGTGAAAATACTAGTTACACTCTTGATAGAAGCTAAGTTGGAATACACAGCTTAAATCCATACATGCCATGAGCTTCTGTTTCAATCCTAAACCAGGTAAATCTCCCCACTCAGTCACTGGGGCAACTGGGCAAGCACGGGCTTTCTGTACAGGTACAGGTGAGAAAACCCAAGAATACATGCATCCTGCTGAGACGTGCTTAGAAATACAGCTGTGTAGTTCAAGGTGATGGTAATATACATGTACACAGCAGTTGGTGGGAGACTATAATGCACTGATAAAAGTATTTTAAAAAGTGAAAGAAAAAAAAAAGAAATAGAACCCTGGAGGACTGAGCTACATTTATACTCTCTCTTTCTCTCTCTCTCTCTTCTTTCTTTCTTTCTCCTTCTGATTAGATAATTTATGCCTCTTCTTCCCTACAAAGTTTATTTCAGATCTGAGGGCAACTGTAATATAAGTAGTGTCTGGGGTTCCTTATTATGCCAGAGAGCAAGGACACTTAAGGACTAATGGTATCACATCAAAAAGAAAAAAAAAATATTCAGCTTGAAGATGTTTCTACTGGAAACATATGAACCTGTTAAATGAAAGATGCATTTGATTAGAAAGATACATGGAATAGTGGAAATCAACATCATCAGTGAATGCTAAAACCTTTATGTGAATGGTGATTGGGAAGCAGGATATTCAAATGTTGGCTACGAAATCTAGCACAGATTGCAATGGGGGAAAATACACATGATAGTTGGTACTGGCACTGAGCATCTTAATCAATGTCTACATTTACAGTTGAGCATCACTAATAGGGTGAGGTGATACTCTCTTACCTTTTAATAAGATGTAGTATGTAGAAAATCATATATGTTCTCATTGACAGTGTTGATCATATTTGAACAATGTCTCTACAGCTTATAGAAAATATAGGAAATGGAGGAAAATTAAATGATCTCATGTATAAAAAGTCTGAGAAATTCGCAACAGGGGACCTTCCACAAGAAAATGGGACAGGGTTCTTTTAAAAAGAGAATGTTTAAAGATACTTGGGGCAAATTCTTCTAAATTAAAAGAGGCTAAAATTCATAGCAAACAAATGCAAGGTATAAATCTTGATCCTTTTCTATGGAAAAGAAGAAAGAGGAAGGAAAGGACGAGGGGAAGGAGGATTATTTTATCATTCTATTTCTTTACCACAATAATGGAACATTGATATTACTAATCCACAGGCAGTTTCAGGCTTTTGTTTATTTTGTTCTATTGGCTTTTATGTGAAGGATTTCTTACTGTTAGAAGTCAATCTTTCTCAAATAGAAATTCAAAATTTTCTATTTATACTTATGATTCATAAGTGAATATTCTCACATTGTTTTTAAATGCATTCCTGTAAAATGAACTTGCTTTTCCTAATGGAAATGTACATGACATATATTACATGTATTCAGTACACAGATCTCATGTAACAAATTGCATTTTTATGTAAAGCTGGTTAATTAACAGAGGGCCTCTCAAGATATAGTCTAATTAAAAGGGTGATGGGTTTATAATATATCCAGGAGCTACTAGGAGTAGCAAGCATGGGACACAAGTTTGCAAACAGAGCCATCCAGTCACTGTAGCATTTTAAAACGTTTTCTATTCCCTGTGATTCATTGTTATAGTTCCTAGCTTCAGCTCTTTCTGTAGTCCCAAATACTTTTCTACTTCTGTTTACCTATAATCATAAAAAGGCGAAGTATAAACTCCTATTAGTAAAATATGATATTAATTTGTTTTTCTTAATCAGTTCTTAGAAATTGTTTCCTTGAAGAACATTAGGATGCCATTATAAAAAACGGCTCCCTCAAGTTTTAAAACAAATGAGGTTTACAATTATGGGCTTGTATTTCCAAATGCCAAATGGAATTTGTTCCGACAGGAGGAATTTTTTTATTGTAGACAAATGTACAACTTTTTCTATTGTTTATGGCAAATTAAATGGAAAACTTCTCATTTTGTACCTGCCTATACTTTATTTAGCTTTCTTCCATCTGCCAGGCACATGCTCTTATAAAACTGTATCCCATGGCAACCCCAATGGCATTTTAGCTCCAAGTCTCTCAACTGAGCTCATTTCTCCCAGGCAAACTACCTCAGCCCTTCAAGAGAAGCAATGTTCATTAATTTGGAAGGGACTGGCTTTGTAGATTCCCCTTCACAATTTCCATCATGGGATAAAGATATTACATCCCTGTTTACTTGCATGAGCATAGTTGATTTTCACATGGTGTGTCGATCACGTTTAAATCTTCATGAGGACAATAAGTTAGGTTTTTTCACAGAAATCATTTCTCTCCTGTCTGCAGGCACATGACAGATAAGCATTTTTATCAATTTAAAGGAAGTCTCCTACCCCAGAAAGTTACTTGAAACAAAAGCTTGCAAGACTTAGAATTTTAGTGGGAAGAGGAAAATTTGCATCCACTTACTTCATATTTGCAACACATAACTGCGTCAACTAACTTGTTAATTTGTGCTGAGGGATTTGAACTGTATTGGAAAGAATAATGAGACAAAGCACACACACCGGGGACCTGTTCCCATGCACAGCCCTGGCGTAGAGAGAAGTCCTTGCATCTCTGCAGGCCTCGATTTTCCAGTTCGGCAAATGGGTGAAACTCCCCTGGGCTTTGTGGAGACAATATATGATTCTTGTAAACTCTTTGTTAATGACAGAGCCCTATTTAGCAAGGGCCTATTGTTATGCCACCTAGTCATTTTATTACTGCAAATGTCATTTATGCACAGTGAACACATAATGATACTGTAGCCTTAAGCACAACGATTCAAAACAATGAAAGGAACTACTAAATGAAATCGGTGTTGGTATTTGGATTCTTGAGGCATGAGAAAGGAATAATAACCTGCTTTTTGCATAATCCTTTCTTCAGAAACCAAAGTGTATGGCCTCAAAACATTCAGTATCTGAATTTAAAATTGCTTTAGTACCTTTGAAGACACATCCACATTTTAATAACTATTTCAAGCGTAATTATCTTGAAGACTGCATTAACTTTCTATTATGATAAACTGCCAGGAAGAAACTAAAATCCATATGACCCTATGTATGTTTAATTTTAAATATTTTATCCCATTTCTCCCTCTATTTATTATCATTACTCTTCAAATTTATTGTCATAAATAACATTCATCAATGGGTTAGTTTTTACATCCTGATGAATCTTATTCAAGCATTTTAATTTATGCATATTCCTTTCAACATATGTCATAAATTATAAATATGCTTGACCATAATTCAGTAATATAGGATTTATTTTCAAAGGTGTATATAGTGGTTTCAGAAAAATTTTTCAAGTAGGAATTTATTTACAACAATATCAACTAAAAAACATATAATAATTGATCATGTTTACTTATATAAAGGAGAGCATGTGGAAAATTTACAGAGTCGATAATTTCTGTTGAACTAATGTGCATGATAAAATCATATAATCAACTAATTAAAAAACAATTTAATCTAAGTAGTGGAAAATGCTCATCACTGTACTTTTCAATGACCATTTATCTGAGACTACGTTGTTCCTTTAATTAATTTACTCTCAATTCATTCGACTTCAATATTAGAAGGAATATCTCAAATACTTTCCAACTTTTGCTTAATTAAAACCACAAAAAAAATGGGCCAGTACAAATTCATGCTATGATAATATGTTAATTCAAATTCTTGGAGCAGTTCTTCAAATTACTTTTTTTTTTTTAAAGAGCATTCCCAAGCCGTTATTAAAAAAAAAAAGTTTTTCCAGATGAATTTAAGGACTGATTTTTCTATGTCTGTGAGGAGCGACCTTGATAATTTCATGGGTATTGCATTGAATCTGTAGATCAGTTTTGGGAGGATGGCCATTTTGATGATATTTATTCTGCCTATCCAAGAACATGGTAGATCCTTCCATCTTCTAAGGTCTTCATCAATTTCTTTCTTCAACTTTTTATAGTTTTCCTTATAGAGGTTTTTTACCTCCTTGGTTAGGTTTATTCCTAAGTATTTTATTTTTGGGGGTGCTATCGTGAGTGGAATTGTTTTCTAGATTTTTTTTTCGGTAGATTTATGGTTGGCATACAGAAAAGCTTCTGATTTTTTAAGACTGATTTTGTATCCAGACACTTTGCTGAATTTGTTGATCAGTTCTATAAGTTTTTTGGTTGAGTTTGTTGGGTCTTCCAAGTATAGTATCATGTCATCTGCAAAAAGGGATAGTTTTAGTTCTTCTTTCCCTATTTTTACCCCTTTGATTTCCTTCTCTTGCCTTATTGCTCTGGCTAGAGTCTCAAGTACTATATTGAACAGAAGAGGTAATAATGGACATCCTTGTCTTGTTCCTGTTTTTAGTGGAAACTCTTGCAGTTTCTCTCCATTTAATATGATATTGGCTGTGGGCCTATTGTATATTGCCTTTATGATGTTGAAGTATATTCCTTCTATTCTGATTCTCTGAAGTGCTTTTAGCAGGAATGGGTGTTGGATCTTGTCAAATGCTTTTTCAGCATCAATTGAGATGATCATGTGATTTTTTGTCTTTGATTCTGTTTATGTGGTGAATTACATGGATTGTTTTTCATATGTTGAGTCAGCCTTGCATCCCTGGGATGAACCCAACTTGGTCATGGTGTATAATTTTCTTGATGTGGTTTTGAATGCGCATTGCTAGTATCTTGTTTAGCAGTTTTGCATCTAAGTTCATCAATGATATAGGCCTATAGTTTTCTTTTCTTGAGCTGTCTTTATTTGGCTTTGGTATTAATGTGATGTTGGCTTCATAGAATGTGTTTGGGAGGGTCCTGTTTCTTTCCATTTCACAGAATAGCCTGAGGAGTATTGGGATTAGCTCTTCTATAAATGTCTTATAAAATTCACTTGGAAAACCATCTGGCCCTGGGCTTTTGTTTGATGGTAAACTCTTTATTGCTGTTTCTATCTCTTTGATTGTTATTGGTTGGTTTAAGTTTTCTATATCTTCTTGACTCAATTTAGGGAGGTTATATGTGTCTAGAAATATGTCAATTTCTTCTAGATTTTCCATTTTGTTGGAGTATAGTTTTTCGAAATAGTTTCTGATGATCCTCTGTATTTCCATACTGTCAAAGGTGATAATATCACCTTTTTCATCTCTTATTTTAGTAATTCAGGTTGATTCTCTCTTTCTTTTGGTTAGGTTGGCCAGTGGTTTATCTATCTCGTTTATTTTTTCAAGAAACCAGCTTTTGGTTTTGTAGATTTTCTGTAATTTTTTTTTATTCTCTATTTCATTAATTTCTGCTCTGATTTTCATGATTTCCTATCTTCTACTGGCTCAGGGTTAGAATGTTCTTGTTTTTCAAGGGCTTTGAGCTGTGCCATTAGGTTGTTCATTTGGTGATTTTCTGTTCTTCTTATGTGGGTACGCAGTGCTATAAAAATTTCCTCTTAGTACTGCCTTCAAGGTATCTCAGAGCAACAAGACCCCAAAAGCACAAGCAACACAAAGGATGATCAATACATGGGATTGCATTAAACTGAAGAGCTTCTGTGCAGAAGGAAACTATCAAGAACCTCAACAGAGAGCCTACAGAGTAGGAGAAGATTTTTGCCAGTTACTTTTCGGATAGAGGTCTAATATCTAGGATATACAAAGAACTCAAGAAAATCACAGCTAAGAAAACAAATAACCCAATCAAAAATGGGCAAAGGATCTAAATAGACACTTCACAAAAGAAGAAGTACAAATGGCCAATAAATGTATGAGGAAATGTTCCACCTCATTAACAATCAGAGAGATGCAAATCAAAACTACCTTGAGATTTCACCTAATTCCAATCAGAATAGCAATCATAAAAAATATGAACAACAACACCTGCTGCCGAGGGTGTGAAGAAGTGGGAGCCCTAATACATTGTTGGTGGGATTGCAGATTAGTGCAACCACTTTGGAAAACAGTATGGAGGATCCTCAGACGAATGGGAATGAGCCTACCATATGATCCAGCAATACCACTACTGGGTATCTACCCAAAAGAATGGAAACCAAACTATCAGACCAACGCATGTGTATCTATGTTTATAGCTGCACAATTCACAATAGCCAAACTATGGAAGCAGCCAAGATGTCCATCCACAGATGAATGGATTACAAAACTATGGGATATGTACACAATGGAATTTTACTCAGCCATAAAGAAGAACAAAGTCATGTTATTTGCAGGGAAATGGATGCAACTGGAAAACATTATGTTAAGTGAGATTAGCCAGTCACAAAGAGTAAGGAAGCATATGTTGTTCTCCCTAATATGCGGATGCTATGGAGAAGATGGGGCATAAGAAGGTCTCCAGATGAAAAAGGAGCGACCCTTGATAAGCAAAGAAGTTGATTTAACCAAAGAGGATGGACGGGGCACCCTAATGCACACGATGTACGATGTACTTACACAATTATATCAAGGTCACTCACTAAACTAAACTTGAGAGGCTAAAATTCATAGCAAACAAATGCAAGCTATAAATCTTGATCCGTTTCTATGGAAAAGAAGGAAAGGGCAAGGGGAAGGAGGATTATTTTATCATTCTATTTCTTTATCACAATAATGGAACATTGATATTACTAATCCACAGGCAGGCGGTAACCTAATGGGACGGTCTGGGGCCCAGCACAGTGAGAAGACAAAGGGAAGCAGATGGCGAATATGCCAGTTATTTCATATATATATGGGGGAGTATCAAAGTTGGTTTTCAGTATTTTAAAAAATATTTTGCCAAGCTGAAAGATGAGAAATAATATCTCAGGGTATTATTAAGTTGTATTTTTTAAAATTAAGAGTATGTGATCATTATCTATATGTTTAAGGATCATTAATACATCTTTTTTTTTTTTTTTGGTGATTTCTCTGCTCATATACTTGGCTAATTCTATGGGGTTTTAGATTTTTAACTCCTTAATTTGTAAGCACGTTGCCCATTTTAATAGTTGTTGTTTTTTTTTTTCTGAGAGCTTATAAATTGTGTTGAATTTTCATATAATGTATTCTGTCATTTTAAAATCTGTATTTTAAAAGTATATGTTCTTATATTCTGCTGGATTTTATGCCATTGTTAGAAAATTTTGCCTCCAGATGATCAGGAATTAATCCATGTTTTTTGTGCGTGCGTGTGCATGTGCGTGCGCGTGTGTGTGTGTGTATTTGCAGTCACACAAATATATATATATACATATATATATTTGTACTTAAAGTAATTACAATCTGTGGTATTAGAAGATATAAATCCAATTTTGTGGATTTCCAGATAACTACAAACTTATCCTTAAAACTTTATTTAAAAGTCTATTTTCTTTCAGAATTATATTGAAAGGCCAAATTCTTAAATTTCTACCTTATGTCTTTTCTTGTTCCAATATTATACTAATTTAATTATAGAGGCTTTATGGTAGATCTTACTGATATACATATATCAGTAAGAAATATATATATATATATATATGTGTGTGTGTGTGTGTGTGTGTGTGTGTGTGTGTGTAATTACTAGGTTCATTCACTATTTCCTGGAAATATTACATAGTTTCCATTCATATTCATCTAATTCATGCATCATCTTGAATTCTGGTATGCATAGTTCCCATGGACTAGCAGTTTCAACAATACCTAGGAACTTAGAAATGCAGAATTTACAGCCCAATTCAGACCTGCTGAATCAGAATCTACATTTTAAAATGCCCCTAGATGACATGTATTAATGTTAAAATGGGATTGGCATTAACCTTAAATAATGAAAAAGATATTTTTAGTATCATAAAATATTCTTTTAAAGCCAAAAGCATTTTATTATTTAAAAGACATATTAATTTGACACATTGGTATGGATTTTAATTTTGAATAAGACATGGACTGACTGGGCATGGTGGCACATGCCTGTAATCTCAGTACTTAGGAGGCTAAGACAGGAGGATTGCAGGTTTGAGGCTAGCTTCAGCAACTTAGTAAGATCTTATTTCAAAATGAAATGGGGCTGGGGGGTATACCTGAGAGGTAGAATGCTCCAGGGTTCAATCCTTAATATCAAAAAATAAAAATCAAAACTAAAAAGGCATGGAATAACAAGGAAATTCATTGTTAAATTAAACATCTTAATTGGGAAGTTGAGACAGGAGGAATGAAGGTTCAATCATGATATAACTTGGCAAGATCCTGTTTCAAAAAAATTTTTTTTTTATAATTAATTAATTAATTTTTTTTTAGCATGGATTTTTATACATTTCTTGGGTACAACAGAGTTAATCACACATTTTTGTTGGGTACAAGCTAGTACAGGTAAAGACATCCATGCACATATTTCTCATTAACCCTTCCCCAATTCCCACCCACCCTCCCCCTATCTCCTGGTCAGTTTAGTGATTGACTTTGATGTGATCTTGTAAGTACATCATGCTCATTAGGGTGTCCCCCCTCCTCCCATTACCTTCCATTAAGTC
>PVLC010029367.1:5816-20370 GCA_004027655.1 Graphiurus murinus
ACTGGGGATTGAACTCAGGGGCATTCTACCTCCGAGCTACACCCCCAGCCCTATTTTTTATTCTTTATTTTGAAACCGAGTCTCACTAAGTTGCGGAGTGCCTCACTAGGTAGCTGAGGCTGGCCGCGAACCCGGATCCTCCGGTCTCAGCCTCCCGAATGCTGGGATTACAAGCGTGCGCCACCACGCCCGGCTACAACTTCCCATTTAAAAAAAAAAGAATTGTATATGGTGTATTGCTTGCTATAGTTTGGATCTTAAATGCCCCCCAAATTACCATGTGTTAAAAGCTTAGTCCCCAGTTTGGCACTATTGGAAGTTGGTAGAGACTTTAAGAAGTGGGACCTCCTGGTAGGCTTCAGATCATAGGGCATGCCCTGGAAAGGTCTTGAGGGACCCCAGGCTCTCCTGTTTTCACTTCCCAGCCATCAAGTAAACAGTTTTGCTTCACCACATGCTCCCCACCATGATGTATTGCCAACAGACCATGGACTGAAAGCTCTAAAACTGTAAGAAAAAAATCAACCTTTCCTCTTCATAAATTGAATTAACTTGGGCATTTGTTACAGTAGCAGAAAGCTGACCAACACATTGCCCAAACTCATTCTATTTTTGAGGATTCACCACTTTCTTGGACTATAGTAGTAAACCATGTGGTGTGAGACCTACCCTTACAGAGTTCATATCCTATGGAAGAAATAGGCATGCAAATACACAGTTATTATATAGCTCATGAACTACATAGAAAGATCCTCAATATACTATGTAAGACCTCTCCTGGAGGAGGTGATATTTAAAACATGACTGGAGGATGGGTAGCATTTTGCCAGGTGGTAAAAGGTGAGCAAGAGAGAGAACCAAGTAGAGGTAGCACTATATGCTGATGCCTATATGCCAAAGAAAGCATAGTGCCTTCAAGATATTTAGTGATAATGCACCGTATAGCATGTGAAAAAGAGCTCCAACCCCTTTGCAATTTCAATTTTTGTCCTGTGTGGACATGCACAGAAGCATATCAAGGAGGAGACAAGAAAGCATCTCATAACCTCAAAAAGGCTATATTAAATAGCATGCAAGTTGCCACTTAGAGAAACATATTTAAATAAAACTCCACAGAATTGAGTTGCATTACATCTAATTGAGTTAACATTTCCCTTCCTATTCCATTAATACAAGAATTCCCTGGCCCAGATCTCTCCCTTCCAAGTGACTCCTCATGCTCCTGTACCCTGACTTCCCTGCAGCATTGCCCAGGTTGTATCTCCTCTATACTCAGAGTAACAGGTCTCTATTCATCCTCACAGACAAGCCAGCTTAACATCCTGACCTTCAAGAGCCTTCACAACAAGGGGATTTCTGGTTAGAGTAACAGGATGAGGTTTATGATTTTTTTCATATAACTCTGGACAAAACTGTCAAAAACAACCATTGTAGAGCACTGAAATTTAAAAATCTTTTAAAATTGCTCTGTATGGAATGTGTACCGACTTTGTTCTTGCTATTGTTCCCTGGACAATACAGCGTAGGAACTAGTTCCATTGCATTAGGTATTGTAAGTCACCTAGAGATTCTTTACAGTATATAAGAGGATGTATGCAGTTATATGTGAATACTATGCAATTTTACATAAGGGAATTGAGCACCTGTGAATTTTGGCATCCTGGGGCCGGCTGGGGGTGCTGGATCTGATCTCTTACAGAAACTTGTTACTTGGAAATGCATTAAAAGTTGCATTAGTTCAGCTAAGTAAAGCCAGTTGCTGTAATATAAAACTCTGAAATCAGGAGACTTGTAGAAGTATATTTCTCACTCATGTTGAGACCAATGTGTGCTTGGCAGGAAGTCTACCTCATGGCTGTTCCTGGACCTTGGTCACAGACTCTTTTCTGGCAGAGGCTGGCAGAGGGTGAAGATTTCCAAAGCAAAGGCATGTACCTTTTTAACCACTCGATATGAAATTGGCATACATCCTTCCACGCACATTTTGTTGACTAGATCTCAGTCACATGGTACATCTGATGCAAGGGGCCCCAGCAAATGTGGCTTTGCCATGTGCCCGAAGGAAAAGGGAATGGGTCTTACTGAACATGGAGCAATCTCTGCCTCAGGATTTGTTCCCTTTGTTCTAGAATAGCTCGGTAACCTTGGATATTTCTGACAAACACTTATGAATAATTCACTTTGACACAGTGGAGAAATGCCATATGCTGCCCGGATCTCTGCTATCGTCAATTTGCATCTAGGCCACTTTGTTTTTCATAGTAAAAGTAATACTAGCTTATACGCTTCACATTGCATTAAGTAAAAATTGCATTTTATGAACAGATTGTGTAGTATGCCGTTGTAAACTGGGATGGTGTGCACAAAGGTTGTCTGTAAGAACAATATCAAAATGTTATCAGTGGCTATTTCTTTGAAAATAGAAATAATTTAATCCGCTTTATATTTTCCTTAATTTTATGCAGTTTCTGAATGATCAGACATAATTTTACAATCAGAAACATTTCTACTTAAAATAACAGGGACCCACATATGTCTGGAGTTACTGATAGGTTAGGGTACTTTCACATGCTTTATTTATTTATTTATTTATTTATTTATTTATTTATTTTTGTGGTACTAGGAATGGAACTCAGGGGCATTCTACCTCCGAGTTATACCCCTAGCCCCATTTTTTATTCTTTATTTTGAAACTGAGTCTCACTAAGTTTCGGAGTGCCTCACTAGGTAGCTGAGGCTGGCCGCGAACCCGGATCCTCCAGTCTCAGCCTCCCGAATGCTGGGATTACAAGTGTGCGTCACCACGCCCGGCTTCAAATGCTTTATTTTACTTATCTGTTTTTAGGTTAAGTAATGCAGACAGTCATAGTACTGTGCCCACTTTGCAGATGAGGAAACCGAGGCTGAGCTGGAGCAAGAGCTTGCTCAAGGGCATGCAGCCAGAAGTAGCCAATCCAGGATTTTGATCTAGAGTGTATATTTTCAAACTCTTATTTTCCCCAGGATTCAACGTGCGTTTTATGATCCTAGAAGTAAAATATTGTCATATCAAATGTCCCTGTTCCTGGTTTTCAAAGAAAAAAATTCACATTTCTTGGGGATTCTTCTAGAGTTCCTATTAGAAAGACACACAAGAGGTTTCACCGTGACTTGTCCTATAAAACGACAGAGAATTGGAAGAGGGAAGTGCTGAGTGCTTTGAGGTGAGGGCTTTTTGACAGAGAAATTGCAGTGCGGAATCGCCTTTATCACCTCTTTGCACTTGGGAAGAATTGGCTTTCTAGGCCCTTGGTAGCTCTCCTTACCTACAAGGACTGGAAAAATGGCCAGGCCATCTTGTCTGTGCTACGTCTGATCCAGATGGCTCTGCACACTCCAATTTTAGTTCCTATTTTGCTTTCACTTCTCAGTGTTAAAAAGAACAGCCTGTAACATTGCTGTGAAGACATTTCTGGAGTGAACTCTGCACTGTGACCGCACAGCAAGACAAGGGCGCCACCGCTGTAGTGTGCTGATTAGCCTCTCCTAATCGTCACCGCCACCAGCATCCTCAACGTGCCGGGCTGTGGGCAGTGGTCTGTTTCAGGAGCATCTGGCAGAACCAGAGAGGATGACTGGCATACAGACACTTAACGGTGTGGCACCAGGCTGGAAATCTCATTTCAAAAGCTTACGTGCATACTTGAAGAACAGAGGGGAAGGAAGGAAGGAAGGGAGGGAGGGAGGGAGGGAGGGAGGAAGGAAGGAAGGAAGGAAGGAGGGAAGGAAGGAAGGAAGGAAAAGAAAGAGAAAAGTACGTCTTCCTCAGGCTCAGCATTTGGAGTGAGCTGGAAACTAGTCATTATGTTTCCCAAACGGAACGTCCACTGCTAGGCTAGTGGCCGATCAAGTTGGTGCCAAATAAGCAGATCCAAAGACATGACAGCTTTTATTTCAGCTCCTGCCCCTTCCACTCTGTCCCCCTGTAACCTTCCCAAATGCTGCCACGCTCTGGCAGAGAGGATGTTATTTTCAGTGGCAGCATAATTTTGGGCATCAAAGAGCCCTCCCTCATGTTTCAGCCGAGCTTCCTGTGAGTCCGGACATGATGTACAGAAATGAGGAAACCAAAGCTTGACTTTCATTTGCTCGAATGCTGGAGCTGAGCAGACAGTCAAAGGGGGAAATTCTCTGGAGCAAAAGGCAGTGTCTGAGTGTCACCAAGAGCAAATCAGCAGATGCCATCTCCTCCACATAGGACGCAGTATTTCTGACCCTAATCCCAAGGCTAAGCTTGAAAACCATCAAAGGTACTAGAAAAGATGCTTCCAAGCTAATTAATTTTCAAAAACTTAAAGAGAAATTTTTCTCCAAAGAGGACATAAAGTAAAGCAGATACATAGGATCCAAAAATGTTTCAGACCCTGTCAACTCTAGCCCCTCGGAACGTCTCCTAACTCATTTTCTTCATAGTTTGCAGGTCTGTTATTGAGTCAGAATGTGAGCAAGAGTGGGAGGGGGAGAGAGAGAAGATTCCTGACAAGCTCCAATTTCTAGAAGAGAAATTTGAGGCAGATGTGTGCTCCAGATGTTGTGGAATGGTGGCAGTTTCCACGCATGTTTATGTGAGACTGTTAAGTTGTGTTATCGCAGAGCCTCTGTTTGCAAAATGAAAGTGATTTGCCTTGTTGGAAAGAAAGAGCGCAAGTTGGAAAAAGTTAGGAAGGGTAAGGAAGGGTCATGAAACCCAGCTCTTCATCCTCGGTTTGAAGAGACACAAAGAAGATCCCAGATTTCTTCATCCAATTCCACCTCCTGGCAGGTAGCTGGCATTTGTACAGAGAGGACATCCGGAGAGGCGTTAAATGGTCAAGCAGACAGGGCAGAGGAAGGGCACGAGCTGGTCCCCAGAAGACCCGGAGGGCTGTGTTCTTCCACAGGCAGTGCACAAGTCCTGGTGCTTTGAGGTCTGCCTTTCAGGTTGTGCCTGGGCACACTCTGAGGCACCCCTTGGTGTAGCTGTGAAGGGCAGGGCATGGGAAGAACCATGGGTGGGAATCCAAAGACCCAGATGTTCAGTTCTGAAAGGCTGGGGAACTCTAGAACATCCCACCTACGCTTCCTGCTGTCCACTGCACAACCTTGGAAGAGCACCCCCAAATGTGGCACTTTAACATAAGCAGAAAGAGCCTTCTCTGACCTTCTCCTGCCTTTCCCCCTGAGGCCAATGAAAAGAATTCCCCTTCTCCTCCCTCCTGTGACAGGTGTCCTGCTCTGTACCCGGAGGAAAGGGATGGAGACACAGGGACACAGAAGAATGTGAAGAAGCATGCCTTGCTAAGCACCCCCCAACCTCAAGTTTACTACCATTAAGACACACCCAACCCTTCCAGTCAGAATTCTACATGAATGTCCACACCATATCCAACCTTAGCATAAAATACCATTTTCCCTGGGTGTTTGGGAGTTCATTTCCAAAGCCTCTTCTGTCATGTGAAACTTTGGTTAAATACCTTTGTTATGCTTTTCTCTTGTTAATCTGTCTTTGGTCATAGGGGTGTCAGACTTGAACCTTGCCATAGACAAGGGAAAGATAAGACTTTTTATCCTCTACACGTAGTAATGGCTAATTAAACTGGAATTTCATGTGCGTATGTTAAATGAAGCCTTCAAGCAAGGTAGCATTCAGTATCATTAGAAATGGAAAATCATTCCAGATAATTGGATTTTTCCTAGGAAAAGAGTGTAGGCCCATGTCTGTGTATACAACTGCCATTGAGAAAATGATTCCCTTTATAAAGTGGGGGAGGGTGACTTAGAAGTTTAGAAAAGGAATTTCTAACACATGCTCTCTAAAGAAGCATATTTAGCCGGGCGTGGTGGCACATGCTTGTAATCCCAGTTCTTGGGAGGCTGAGACAGGAGGATAGCAGGTTTGTGGCCAGACTCAGCTACTTAGTGAGGCTTTCTGCAACTTAGTGAGACCCTGTTTCAAAATAAAGTATAAAAAATAGGGGGTGGGTATGTAGCTCAGAGGTAGAATGCCCCTGAGTTCAATCTCCAATACCACCAAAAAAAAAAAAAAAAAAAAAAAAAAAAAAAGAAGCAGCATATATTTAGAAACCAAACATTTGGGATTGTTCAGTATTATTTGACTCATCTTATCACATAATGGCCTATGTGTTCTTAGTTAAGAGCATGGAAAGTCTTACTCTCTTCTCTCTCTCCTCTCTTCTCTCTCTCTCTCTCTCTCTCTCTCTCTCTCTCTCTCTCTCTCTCGATTCTCATGTTGTATGAATTACTATCATTACAAGAGAGACATTCCTAACATGCACAAGGAGTGTATTAATACATTTTGTGTTGCTATGACCAAATACTTGAGGCTGTATAGCTTTTAAAGTAAAGAGGTCTCTTTAGTTCACAGTTCTGGAGGTCTAAGAGCATGGTGCTGGCATCTTCTCAGCTATGGTAAGGGCCACACAGGATGTTATGATACATGAATGGCATCACAATGGGATCACAGGGGAGACAGGAAGCCAGGGAGATTCAGGGGCCAGGGACACTTGTATTATAACAGTCTGATCTCTTAGGAGCTAACTCACTACCACAAGACCAATCCCATTTCATGATACCAGCATTAACCCATTTGTGAGAGTGGAGCCAGGACCTAATTACCTTCCACTGGGTCCCAATCCTAAAGGTTCTGCCACCGCAACACCATACTCGGGACAAAGCTTACAACATGTGACCCTTCAGGGGAAAAAACTATGACCAAACTATAGCACAGATGTTAACTGAAAGGACATTCATGAATGTGCTAGCTCCTGCTGTCAGGGAGATGAAGGCCTTGTATTGAGAGGGATGAAGAGGATGAAGAGGGAAATGAACCTTGTGGGACTTTCGGGTTTCAGTGGCTTCTCTGACTGAAGGTCTTGAAGATTTGAGGAAGAAGGAAGACAACTTGGGAGAAATGCTGGGAAGAAGTTTGTAGATTGAGATAAAAATTAAATCTACCTATTTTCAAAGAGCCATAAATTGCACTAATTCATATAATTAAGCCCTCATTTTATTTTATTTATCAAATTATGAGTGCTTTTAATCATATCTTAAGATTTCCAAGCTTGCTGGGTGTGGTATGCACACATGTAATCCCAGTACTTGGGAGGCTGAGACAGGAGGATCTCAGGTTGGAGGCCAACCATAACAACTTAGTAAGGCCCTCAGCAATCTAGTATGACCCTGGTTCAAAATAAAAAAGGGCTGGGGATATAGCTTAGAGGTAGAATACCCCTGGGCTAAAAAGAAAAAAAAAGTTTTCTAAGCTGTGGTCGATTACTTTACCTCTAGTTGACTGCAGCCAATGTTAAGAACAACTTTTGTTTTTGTTTTTCTAACTTTTAAATTCAGGTTCTTCATTAACACACATTTGTCCTTGACTTATTAGTCATTACACTTTTACCTGAGTGATAACTTTTTCTTCAAATTGTCACTTCTTTTGTTTGTTTCATCAGAAAAACTTCACTATTTGAATGTAACTGTGAATATAACTATTTCTATCATTAACACTTTAAGATGTACAGAATTTTTTTAAATGTGAATGAATGGCAACTTCTTTTCGTCTCCTCCTCCTCCTCCTCCTCCTCCTCCTCCTCCTCCTCTTCCTCCTCCTCCTCTTTCTTTCTTATTTTTCTTTTGAACTGGAGATTGAACCCAGAGGCATTCTACCTCTGAGATACATCCCCAGCCCTATTTCATTTTTTAGTTTGAAACAGGGCCTTACTAAGTTGCTGAGGGCTTCACTACGTTTCTGAGGCTGTATTCAACCCTGTGATCCTCCTGTCTCAACTTCCCAAGTACTGGGATTACAGGCATGTAGCACCATGTCTGTCTGGTTACAGTTCTACTTTTAATATATTTTACCTTATTTTGAAGTAGTACTTATAATTCTGATTTTATCCTGATATGCATTTCCCAATTTGAAGAGCTATATTATTTGTTGTCTTCCTTTCTTTGATATTAGAGAAACTTCAGGTACTATTGGACTTCGATATTCTTCTATTGCTCATTTTCATGTAAATTTAACTTTCCTTAAATATTTAAAAGAAGGTTGTGTTCAGATAACTTTTACAACTACACAGAATGTTCTCTTATATTGTTTTTGTGGATTTATGGCTGCTTGCTTTCAGAAATTTCCTGAGTTGGCGTCTCTCCCTCATCTTGTATAGACAGTCCTTTCCCTTCTGCTTTGTCCGTTCGGCTACATTTACTTCACTCCCGATGCCTCTTGAGTGTGAAGCCACATCGGGACAGGGAGGCCTTGTGGGTCAGTTTGGATCCTGCATAGAAGGCTGGACGGCTCCAGCCCTTCAGACCCTGAGGAAGAAGTTGGAGTCTACCTGGCCCCCTTCTCCCCTTCCCTCGAATTTACTCTATTTCCTTTCTACTTCCATGAGACAGAAGTAGTAAGGCTGGCACAGAGCACAAGCTTCATGGAATTCTGAAAGTCAAAGATGCACCAGCAGGCCGACTTAAGTCAGAGGAAAAATGGAGGGAAGTCAAGAGCCCCTCTCCTCTCCCACCTGCCCCTGCAGCACTGTGACTCAGTACCGTGCCCTGGACCTGGTGGGTTTGCAGATGAGAGCAGGACCACCAAGGTCCCCACACTGCTTTCCTTCCTCTTTCTTTTGTGTTTCCTGTTATTCTAATGTTCTTTTGGTCTGAGCCTGTGGTGTTGCTCAGGGTTATAGCTCTTGCTGTTCTTCTCAGGGAAGCATCGCAGCTGAATATCAGAACATAGCCACACGCATCTTGTGGAGGCTGTTTCTCCTCTGCTGCCTTGTAACCTGTGTCTCCTCGACACTGGCCCAAGCAGCCTCTCACACTGATCATTGGCATTTAGATAGCTGGGCTTACTCCCAAGGCACCGTCTAAGCTAGCATCACTCCCAGCAGAGGCTCCTCTGCTCTCACGTAAGTTATATATCGGCGCTTATACTGTGGTTTATTATGCTGTCAAGTGTCCATCAAAATGATATATGTTATACTAGATACAAATGATCTCAAATTTCCTTTAAACTTCTGAGACATGAAAACCCCACCTTGCCTCAAATCAAAATTTCTACTTCCTCATTCCGTTCAAAGATCCAAATGAATGAGGTTCATTTCTCTGATCATATACATGATGGTTAAGATCATGTGCACACTTGATTGGCCACAGTGTTCACATAGTTAATCACATATTCTGGATGTTTCTGTGAAGTTGTTTTTGGATATAACTAATATTTAAGCCAGAGAACTTTTCCTTCCTTCCTTCCTTCTTTCCTCCTTCCCTCCCTCCCTTCCTTCCTTAATTTTTTTTTTTTTTTGGTACTAAGGATTGAACCCAGGGGCATTGTACCTCCAAACCACCGCCCCCCCTCCAGCCCTATTTTATTTTTTAGTTTGAAACAAAGTCTTACTAAGTTGATGAGGTTGGCCTTGAACCTGAGATCCTCCTGTCTCAGCATCTCAAGTACTAGGATTGTAGGCTTGGACCACCATGCCCAGATTAAGCCAGTGGACTTTGAGTAAAGCAGATTGCCCTCCCTGTGCAAGTGGGCCACTCAGTTGGTTGAAGGTCTGGAGAGAAGACTGACCCCGAGCAAGAGGCAATTAGCCAACAGACAGTCTTTGGATTTCACTGACAACATTAGCTCTTCCTGGGCTGTTGCCTGATTGCCTTTGAACTTGAACTGAAACTTTTTCCTGAGTCTTGATTTCTCCCCCATTGTTTTAGTCCATTTGAATTGCTATAACAAAATACCACAAACTGGATAGTATATAAACAACATCAGTTTGAAGGTCAGGAAGTTCAAGATCAAGGCTTCAGCCCATTCAGGGAGAAGTGAGTGAGTGTTCTCTGGCTCAGAGACAGCAGTGTTGGCTGTGTGCTCACCAGGTAGAAGGGACTAGGTGACACTCTGGAGCCTCTGTTATAAGGGCTCGAATCCCCCTCGTGAGAGGAGAGCTTTAGTGACCTAATAGCCCCCAAAACGCCCCACTTTCCAGTACTATCATAGTAGAATTAGGTTTCAATGTATGGATTTAGGGGGTACACAAGTGTTCAGACCTTAGTACTCTTCATATTTTGGACATGCACAGCTTCCACAATTGAGTGAGTCAATTACTTAAATTCCTCTTAATATATATACACATATCCAATTGGTCTGTTTCTCTGAAGAACCTACACTAATATATATAAAAAAGAAAACCCCCATATAGGTACAAAACGTCTTCATGCTGATTTTTATCTGTGTTTCAACTGGGACTTTTTCAGACTGGAACAGAGTTGGAATGATCTCTTTAAGTAGTGCAGGTGAGGAATACTTCATTCCAACCTCAGGACTTTTTCTGTTATCCCATATTCCTAGTGTTCCAGAAAAGCAACAGGACATAAAAGTAAAGTTGTAACACCAATTCCATGCGCAAAAATTCCCCAAAACACCAAGTCACAGAAATGGAGCACTTTAACGCTCAGCATCAATTTCCTTCTACCAAAATACATATCACATGAGAATCTTCTCTTTCCAGAAGCCAGTGTAGTTTGCATCCTAGATCCACATCGTACCTGATATAATTAAGGAGCAATCAGAATATACATATAATCTGCAGGACAATAAAGAGAGTTGATGGCACCAGATAAATATCATCAGTAGTCCAAACTCAACTTTTGAACTTAACACCCAGCCTGGAGAAGTGTTTCATGAACATGTAAATAGCACCATTCAAAGTTTTATATTCTGTCAGGGACTGTGGGGGGGATGGGTTGATTCCCCAGCTTCCAGATTGTCTTCTCTTTTGGAGACTAGCCCCTAAAGAATGCATGTCTTCTAAGAAGCTTTAGAAATTTGTCCGGGAAGCCCTTCTCGCTCCTGTGCCTTACCTAAAGCTCACCTCCCTTTTGGAAAATTTTTATGAAGTCTCATTACTTCAGTCAGTGTCCCACATCAGAGCTGTGAACCTGGCACCTCCTCGCTGAAGCGTGGGCGTTTTCCAGAATCTCAGCGATCATGGTATCCCGTGTTCATAATAGGTCACTGTCCAACATAAGTGTATTCTCGTGTTTCTCTTTGCCCTTTGCCTTTTCCCAGCCCCCAATTCCTTCTCCTCCTCCATCTCCAGCTTCATTATTCTAAGCCTGTTCTCCTTTGTGTTTCTGTAGCTCCAGGTCAGTTCCCCTGAGACCTACAGGGTCCTCTGCCACAAGCTCCTACAAGCCCTTGTCTCGCCTCAGTTCTAAATTCCCTGGGCCTTGGAAATGTATGCTTCTTCTGATGTCGATGTAAGTGGCTCCTTTGTTATTTCTGTTTCTCTGGATCAAGTGCTAACCACACAAAACCAACACCAAAACAAGAAGAGAGAGGAAGGAAAGCCTGGGGTGAGGAATGGTCTGCCACAAACCAGACCTCAGCCTAGCACCACGAGGCACAGGCTTGCCTTCCTTGGTTGCCTATTTATTTACAAAAAATTATTTTGTGAATTCATTGCAATTATACATCATAGCGAGGTTCAGTGTGATAAAAATGTACATGTGTGCACAGTTCTTTGTTCTTTCCCTGCCCATCCTGCCCGGCTCCTCTCCTCCCTTCCCACATGAAATTGTGAGATTGGCAATAATACCTTCGCGTCTTGCCAGAGTATTATCTGAACTGTTTCATTCTTTAGTCCTTTCCCGTCCCCTCCCTAACTCCTTCCATTAACCCTCTTCAACTATTGTATGTCTCTCTCTGTATTATTTAAGGTCCTTTATGTTTTCTATTTTCTCTCTAACTTCCACATGAGAGAAAACATACCAGCCTTTTTCAAGAGAGACTGACTGATCTTATTTAGCATAATATTCTCCAATTCTATCCATTTTCCTTCAAATTTCATAATTTTGTTCTTTATGTCTGAGTAGAATTCCATTGTGCATATGCACATTTTATTTATCCATGCATCTATTGACTGACACTTGGGTTAGTTCCATAGTTTGACTATTGTGAATTGTGCTACCATAAGCATGGGTATGCATGGTTCATTATGATATTCTGACTTTAGTTCTTTAGGAAAGATACCAAGGAGTGGAATAGCTTGGCCATATGGTGGTTCCACTCCTAATCTCTTGAGGAACCTCCAAATTGATCTCTATAGTGGTTGTACTAATTTACAATTTCACCAATAGTGTATGAGTTCCTATTTCCCCATGTCCTCTCCAGCATTTGTTATTGTTTGTATTCTTGATGATTGCCATTCTAAATGGACTTAGGTAAAATCTCACTGTAGTTTTGATTTGCATTTCCCTTATTGATAGTGATGTTGAACATTTTTTCATGTACTTACTGACCAATTTCTTCTTTTGAGAACTGTCTATTCAGTTCTACTGTCCATTTATTTATTTATTTATTTATTTATTTATTTATTTATTGTGTTAAGATTTTTGAGTTATTTGTTTATCCTAGATATCAGCCCTCTATCAGAGGAGTAATTGGCAAAGATTTTCTCCCATTCTATAGGTTCTTTCTTTATTTTTTATTTTTATTTTTTGGTACTGGGGATTGAACTCAGGGGCATTTTACCTCCGAGTTATACCCCTAGCCCTATTTTTTATTCTTTACTTTTGAAACAGGGTCTCACTAAGTTGTGGAATGCCTCACTAGGTAGCTGAGGCTGGCTGCGAACCCAGATCCTCTGGTCTCAGCCTCCCAAATGCTGGGATTACAAGCATGTAGCACCACACCCGGCTAGGTTCTTTCTTTAGACTCTTGATTGTCTCCTTTGCTTCACAGAAGCCACTTGATCCCATTTATTGATTCTTGATTTTATGCTGAGCTTCAAGAGCCTTATTGAGAAAGTCCCTACCAATACCTATATATTGGAGAGTTTTTCTTGTAGTTTTTCTATTAATTGCGTAGTTTCTGGTCTAATTTCTAGGTCTTTGATCTATCTTTAGTTGAGCTTTATGCAACTTAGGGGTCTATTTTTGTTCTTCTACATATAGAGATCTAGTTTTCCTAGCATCATTTGTTGAAAAAGTTGTCTTTTCTCCAGCTTATGTTTTTGGCTCTTTTCTTAAAAAAATCAGCTGCCTATAAGTGTGCAGAAATGTTTCTGTATCTTCAATTCTATTCCTTTGGAATGTGTGTCTGTTTTTTGTCAATATCATGCTGGTTTGTTACTATAATTCTGTAGTATAATCAAATAATCAGGTATTTGATTGCCTACTTAGAGGTGAGCATGCAATAGCTAGAGATGATTTCTCCTGACCCTCAAGAGAAATATCTTAGTGGAATGCAGCCTGTCATCATCACTGTGCTCAACACGAGTGTCGGACCTGACCCCAGAAACAAAACTGGATTACCCTGGAAACAGTGAGCACTGCATTCTTCCAGGTCAAGAACTTTACTCTCCCAAAGTAGATTTTTCCCCAGCAGAAATCCATCAACCTCCATGAGTAATATGAAAACAAGTCCATCAAAAACATTTTACTTAGAAACCTAAGAGCTCCAATTTTTATATGCTTGTCTTAACTTTGCTATGCTGTAGATCTGGCCACCACAGTCTCCAAGAGGGAATCAGAGCAGAATAAAGGAAAGGCAGCAACTCTACAAAAAGTAGCAAAGATCATATTAAACCTGACAATAAAATTTTTGGTAGATTTTCTTTTTATTTATCTTTCACTGGGAAGTAAAAATGTCATGATGTGGCTGGGCATGGTGGCACACGCCTGTAATACCAGCACATGAGAGGCTGAGATAAAAGGATCAAAGGTGTCAGCTTCAGAAACTTAGTGGGACTTTCATCAACCTAGTGAGATCCTGTTTCAAAACAAAAATTGAAAATATAAAAGGGTTAGGCATATAGCTTGAGTACTTCTAGTTTAATCCCAATACCTCACACACAAATAGTCATGATGTGAATAAATATAATTGAGATGATATACTTCTCAGTTAAGTTTATTCACTTGTTCATTTATACATTCAATATATAAAGTCATTACAGTTAGTTTGTTGAAAAATAGTTGAGTTCTATTTTTTTGGGAGTTGGGGAGGTAGGGATTGGATTCAGGGGCATTATACCCAAGACTTTTCCATTATTTTAAAACAGGTTCTCAGTTGCTGAGAATCTCACTAAATGGATAAGGCTGGCCTCCAACCTGAGATCCTCTTGTCTCAGCCTCCCAAGTACTGGTATTACAGGCATGTACCGCCACATCCAGCTGCTGCTTATAATTCTAGTCAGAAAATGTATAAGTACCCTGTATGTGTTGATGTGATGGAGAAGTATATAAGTAAGACGATGATGATGTAAATATGTGAAAAAACAAAGGCAATACAGTAGATAAAAAAGAATCCTTGAGTTGACACAATCATAACAAGGTCACTCACTGAAGTGAACCTTAGGGGGAGGGAGGGGGAGGGAACGGGAATGGGGAGGGAATCGGGGAAGGGGTCAAATGAGAATTGTGTGCAAATATGTTGTTAACAATTTGTACTTAACAAAGATGTATGCTATATTGCACGAATTACTACAATAAAAATTAAAAAATTAAAAAAAAAAAA
>PVLC010029368.1:0-20444 GCA_004027655.1 Graphiurus murinus
AAAAAAAATCAGACCAACAAATATTAAGTAAGTATTATCTGGAACGCACTGAACTGGGTGTTGAGAAGAATATAGACTAGTCCAAAGCAAAAGACGTACACAGCACACCCAGACAAATCAGACACGAACATTCTCTAGGGCAGGGCCTCCAAAAGGTCTTGGAGCCACAGATGTTCAGATCTGGGAAGAGGCTGGTGTTGAGACAAGTCTGGTACATACCTCATTCCCACCCCAGACACAGACTACCAAGTCACCACTCCAAAACTCAGGAGTTACTGTTTTTATTTCCACTCCAGAACCTGCTGCAGAACCTGGCATACCACCCCACTCCAACTTCAACTGGACACCATCCCTTTATGCAATCCTCACCCAGACAGAGACTGGATCCTGTCTGGACCCTCTCTTTCCCAGCTCCCACCATCTCTCAGTACTTGCAGATGATTCTGCTCCCATTCACTGAGGACTAAGTTCAGCTTCCTAAGAGCTCTAGCATCTGGCCTGAAAACCACCTGGTCTTTTTCCATAGCCATAGAAGAATAGGTGGCCATCCATCTAAGAGATAACCTTTTTGCCCAGGAATCTCATCTTTTTCTAACTTTTGAGGAAGCCAACATTCATCCCTGTACCTGCCCATGCATAGACCACTTTCTAACACTTTGTTCATACACTAGCTCCTTCTATGACTCTTTCAAACATTCAAAGTGTTTCCACTCTGAAAAAAATAAAAAAGCTGATAACCTTTTAATTTTTTTATTGAAGTATAATGTGCATACATAAAATTCCACACACAAGTCTAGAACTCCCTGAAATTTCACAAACAGAATACACCTATGGTCAGAAAACTGGAACACTGCCAGTACCCCAAATGTCCTTATGATTACCATTTTATTTTTCTCCTTACTTTTGTTACCAAACTTCCTAAATGATGGTCTATACTCACCATCTTTATTTTTACCACCTTTTCATCCATTTCAGCTCAGTCATCCCGTCTTCAATGAATCCTGTCTGCATACCTCTAGGCATGGTTTCTGATCCTTCCTCTACATTCTCACTGTACAGTGCATAATCCTCCTGGTTATACTATTGCAATCACCTGTTTATGTGCAACTCCACTAGACTACTGCCCTCCTTGTGGGGAGGATTACTTCTGACTTGTCCCTTATCCCCAGTGCCTGGCACTTAGTAGGTACACCATTAGTGTTTGACACTTCAATGAATGAGTATAAGAATAGAGATCCACTCACTGAAATCTAAGCTCTGCTAAAATTCATTCTTTGTCCAGTTCCTGTCAAAAATAACAATATTTCATTGTAAAATCTCAGTAGTTGAGATCCTGAAGAATGACTGCAGAATTATACTGTTCAACATTTGGTCAAGCATCTACTTATACCCAAGAATCTGAGCATGCCAGGTGCCATTGCACTGAGGTATAGAGAAGAGGCTGAAACTCTTGCACCTTCCCTCTGACTTAAGCTGTGATGTCACTCCCAATGGTGATGCCCTTCCTTCCCTATGTTGAGTCCTGCCAATCTTTCCCTTGTTTACAGAGTCACTCCTCCCTTTCCCCCACAGCCTCCTTTCTAGGACAGTAAGTAGACAGAGACAGCAATCCCTTAGGAGCGCCGTACCCCTCCTCCCAGCCCTCTTTTGTCATATCCAATTAACCATCTGTCAGTCTCCAGGGCCCCCTTCTAGGCTCACTATCCAGCTGCCGACTCAGTACTATGGACCACCACCACCCCTCCCCCACCTCAAGATGTCCATTGTCCCTGGGCTGCAGTGCAAGAGTTAAAAGGTGGAGATTTTAGCCACACCCCTAGTCCTGGCCTATCATGCCCAGAAATAACTGTAACTCCAAGTTTAAAAATCATATCCCTACCTATTTCTGCACTATGAAGTAAGGGAGAAAGGAACCTACCAAAATATAATTTGGAATGTAAAGAGATACATCTAACTAGTAACATAATAATAATATTATATATGTAATATTGTCATACTAGTAATATATCTATCCACCTATGACTATTTGTAATATGACTATAATTATCAAAAAGGTGCAATTTACCTACAAACACCAGGCAATCTTGAGAGGCAAGGATAGTTTTTACCCATTTTAGAGATAAGAAACTAAAGCTTGGAGAGTCATTTGCACAAAGTCACACAGTAGTAAGTTCCTGTTCTGTTTTAAGCTTCCATAATTCTGGGACTGGCCCACACCTAAGGAAACTCCCACCTCCTTCTGCTCTAGGGAAAAGGAGCCCAGTCTCCCTCAGCCCACCTTTGATAGCAGCAGGCCCCAGATTTCTGCTCCCCACCCCTCTGGAGGGCCTTCGGAGGCCCCTAAGGAGCTCTTTGATGAAATGAGGCTTTTCATTTGATGATAATTCTTCGGTTTGTCCCTGAGATAAGTAATAGAGGGAGTGTTTGGGGTGCAACAGAGACTGGCATCTTCTCTCTGGTGTGAGGGGTTCCCCTTCATAGAGGAGAATGGGGCAAGAGGCTCTTCCATGACCATTCTGTTTTCTTTTCACAAAGAAATTCATGAGCAGATGCCATGCCTGGTAGATCCAGTCCCTTGGTGGCCAGGGGTAACCCCTCCCCAGGAGGCTTTCCAGACACCTTCTTGCTCCAGTCTGCCTCCCTCTCTCCTCTCTCAACTCACTATCCCTCCCCCCACTTGCCTTTTGGATCACTCTCTGCAGGAGGTGGTTCTGCAGACCCCACTACAGCCTGGAGTACTTCTGTGGATCTTCCAACCTTGCTTCCCAGCTTCTCTGCCCAAGGGCCTCAGAAGACCATATCAACCAGCCCACTCATTTCACAGTTTGTACTACCCGCTCCAAGCATAGCGCCACTGGTCCCTGACTCTTGCTCTCAGTCAGAGATACTCTCTTCACTGAGCTATCGGTCAGGCACGTTGTGCTCCCAGGTTCCTGCCAGCCAGCTACTTCACTGAGCTCCACCTTCTCCCCAATTCCCAAGAAAGAAGCATCCCCAAGACCAACCTTTCAGTTGACCTTGACATCCTGTCTCCAGGCTCATCCAAGACCTTTCTCCATCAATTGCTCCCCTCATTCCTAAATACTCATTCTCTTCCTCGTGCCTGCCTTCTCCCTCTTCCCACCCCAGGTATTCACATATCTCCCCTACCTAAAAAAAGCTTCCCCTCAATTCTGCCCCCATCTCCAACTACTTTACTATTTTTAACCTTCCCTTCACAGCCAAACCTTTCCAAAGAGTCATCTATATGCACTCCCACCCCTTCCTCCCCATCTACTCACTCCATTCCCCTTGCAATTTGAATTCCACCTCCCATATGGGATTGAAACTGTAATTTCAAAGGTTACCAACGATCGCCTTGCTTCCAAAACCAGTGAGCGGTGTTTGCTCAGTCCCCATCTCTCTCACCTCCCTGTGCAGAGCAGCCCTGTTGATCATCTGTTTTTCTCCGAGCATTGCTCTCTCCTGGTTCTCCTCCAGCTCTTCACTTGAATCTCCAGCTCTGTCCCTGGCCCTCTGCCCTCGAATCTGTACAAGCTTTTTATTTATTATCTCATCTATTCTGATAGCTTCAGCCACAGCTTCCTTCAGATATCTCCCCGATCCATATCTCCAGCTCCAGTCCCCCTCCAAAGCTCCATACTCCCTTCCTCATCTGCCTACTGAATCAACACCTCCCTTAGCTATTTCACAGACACCTGAAATGCAACACGTCCCAAAGCAAATTCTCTAAATCTTCCTTCTCCTCCTGCTTCTCCATAGCTGCTCCTCCTCTTTCCAACCCCTGATTTTCACTCTGTCTTCCCAGCCACCCAGGCTCTAAAACTCTGAAGTGATCTCTTCCTTGACACTCCTCCATCCGAGTTGCCAGGCCCCTAAACTCGACCTCCACAAAGTCCTTCATCTCCATCTCCTCCTCTCTATTTGTATTTTAGCATATCAAGTGCAGATCATTCTAATCTATCACAGTGGTCTCCTAATCTGTCCCTGGCCAACTGTCCCACCCCCCACAGGGCTGCCAGATTTATCTTCCTGATCATGCCACTTGCCCCCTTCAGAAATGTTTAGAGGCTCCCCAAACCACCTGCGAAAAGACAAAACTTATTGGCCTTCCATTTGAAGAGCCTTCATGATCTAAGAGCCCAGTAAATTTTTGATAAACAAAGCAATCAATCAACATGGTCTCCACTGCCTTTTGAATCCCATTTCCCATTGATCCTCCCCCACCTGCATCCTGTGGGTCACAGACGCTGGACCACTCACTGCCCCCAACAAAGCCATGAACATTGATGCCTCCTGCCATCATTCCAACATGGGGAAACAATACCTTCCCATCCAAATCCTACCCATCCCTCAAGTCCCAGCTGAAGGATAAATAACCACTCCCTTAAGTTCACAGCTCATCCACCACTTTTCATCTGCTTATTTATCCCTTATATCCATATTCTCTAGCAAGTGCCTGGCTCCCTTCTCATAACACCATGAGCCAGAAGGGGAAGACACCAAGCTAATTAGTTAATAGTTTCTTCTTTACCTCCCAGAATGAATTCCTCTGTCCTTCCAGCTGATTCTTTCTGTTCCCTTACTCCTCAACAGACACGATTTCAAGCAGCTCTATTGATCCAACAGCTCTGTGGCTGTCAGTCATTTCCTAGTTATTTTGCTGCCAGTCATTCATGCACAAAGAAGTGGCAGGAGGAGTCTGAACTGCAGGCAGACAGAGAAGAAGCAGGAAGGGACTGATTCCCTGCACCCACCTGAGGCTCAGTGGAAGCAAGAAGCAAGAACTCCACTCTCACTGGGCTCATCCAAAGGGTATGGAGCCATGTGGTCCAGGGCAGGAGCAGGGGCAGGGACTGGGATGGGGGCTGGGGCTGGGGCTGGGGCTGGGGCTGGGTGGGCAGGAGGCGGGTATCATGTTTATTCTTCTGTGGAGGAGAAAACAGGAGTGTCCTAATCTGTTGCAAGAGGGTGGCCCATCCAGTCCCCTTGGGAAACCAAGATGAGCAGGACTGCATCTTTCTAAATTGGAAAGGTCTTATGGAAGTCAGATTAAATAAGCTACTACTTGACAGAAGAGGCCCTTGGAGTAACAGAATGCTTGATTTGGAAGCAACTATCTACATATATATGTGGATAACACTGTACAGCTTATAAAGACCTTTCACATACAGTATCTTATTTGAGTCTCTCAATAGCCCTATAAGAGGGAGGCCATTGTCCTCATCTTGCATAGATGTCAAGTCACTTGCTCAACTCATTCAGCTAAGAAGGGAGAAAAGTGGAGATTCACCTCCTGCTCTCTTGCTTGACCTTCTTAGCCTCCTTCACAAACTTTTTCTCACCTTCCAACCCCTTACATCCAAGTACTCCCTGAGGGGGTATATTTATATCCATTTCCCTTCCTGCCCTATATACTTTCCTTGAATGGTTTTATATAGCAGCATACATGACCGCAGTAGGACTCCATACATATTTGTCAAACAAATGATTCAATGAATGTCGGCACCGAGGCCCAAATCCCAGCCTGTGAGTCCACACACTCCATCAAGAGGCTGTTCTGGTGCCATCCCCAGGGTGTGGAAGTCCCACTCAGCATCCCGCAGAGGAGCTCTAGCCTCTGTGCTGTCACATTCAGTTCATGACTAAAACTACAGGAATGACACAGATAACTAGGATTGCTGTGTTCCTACTATGAAATAGACTACTAGATGTCTCACTTTTTTTTTTAAACTGGGGATTGTACCTCCAAGCTACATCCCCAGATCCCTTTATTTTTTTTTTTTTTAATAGATCTCACTAAGTTGCAGAGGACCTCACTAAGTTGCTGAGGTTGGCCACAAACCTGCGATACTCCTGACTCTTGCTTTTTATTTCTACTTAATTCTCTCAACCTGTAAAACAAGCTTCATTAGATCCATTTGGCAGAAGACTGAGAATGAGAAATATCAAGTAATTTACCCAAAATCTGTTGCACCTGTCTGGTCCAAAGCTATACCAGAGTTTCTCAACCTCTGCACTATTGACATTTTTTGACTGAATCATTCTTTGTTGACCTGCACATTTGAAGACATTCAGCACCCTTGGCCTCTTACCCACTAGATGCCTGCATGCAGCAAACCATATGCCTCCCCAAGTTGTGAAAAACAAAAAATGTGTCCAGACATTGCCAAATGTTCCAAGGTGGAGGCAGCCCTGTCCTGCCCCTGAATGAGAACCACAGGAGTATATCATACTGCTACCTCCAGAAGTGAACTGCCAGTATCAGAACCAGGAGGAACTTTGAATCACTCTCCAACATCCAATGCCTAGTTCATCTGTTCAAATGTTTTATTAATATTTACAGTCAGGAATATTTGTCTTACTTTTCATCTAATTTCTTGTTGTAGCTTCAACACCTCAACACCTCTTTTCATCCCTTAAAGTACTATCAAATACAACAAGACAGAATGTGCCAATCACAGAATTATGGTCAGTTGGGAGCAAAGGGATGAAGCAGAGCCTCCTGAGTCCTACAGGCGTCTATGTGGATATCACTGATAGATTCTAAAATATACTAATATAGAAATAGCCTACACAAATATATTAGAAATATTAACAATATTCCCTTTTGAGAAGCACGAAGTCCTCTCAATACTCAGAAGTTCCTGGTGTGTGACCAAATGCCCAATTCTTGATGGATGGAAATGGAGGAGAATCAAGAAGGGAAAATAAGCATTGAATTAAGCATCATATCTACCTTCTGGAGCATCGAGCATAATATCAAAAAGAGATGTTTTCCTTTGCTGCAAAAGAGACCTTGGGAGGTAAGAAGGCCCTCCCTTTTTAGATGCCTGGTAATGCATACATTGAGTGGTGATATTTACTCAAAAAATTGCACGCAAACATAGATTGTTATTCCAAAATCCCCCTTCTCTATGATCTGGATGTGAGGATAGTTTCAGTTTCCCCGTTGAGGTGGGATGGGTTTATTATCTGAGAATAAAGTTAAAGGAATCATACAGTGAATATAAATATATGTTCGCCTAGATTCAACAACTGCCTATTTTTTCGTGTTTGCTTTAACTACATGGGGGAGGAGGGGTGATGAATCACAAGATATTTTAAAGGCCTTTTTCCTGACCTCCAAAGAATAAATAACTTCAATGGGGGAGCTAAGCCCTACATGTATGAAAGGGCTAAAGAGCCACGCAATACCACCAATGGAGTGAGAAAATGAGTTTTGTCAATGAGGGTTTTACAGAGGCGTCACCATGAGGTGTGAAAGCTGCAGACAAGGTGGAGGTCAGGCTCTGAAGAATGAGCTGGATCTGGAGCACGGTGGTGCCAGGGCGGATGAACCAAGGAGAACATGAGTCAAGGTGCCCTGCCCAGGGGGAAGGGCAGCCTGGCTGGAGCTGAACAGTAAAGCATGGACTTGATTGACCCTGAAGGCACTGGGGCGTCACTGTAGGCCCAAGAACCAAGTCGTGATATGATGGAAGTGGTGCTTTAGGAAGAGCAGAATGCATGCAGGTGTGATGTAGAGTGGGGATAAGGGACAAGCGATGAGAGGGGAGGCCATGAAAGGCATCTACAGGAGGCACACAGCAGCCTGGCTTGGGGCAGCATCCCTCAGGATGAGGAGCAAGGGCTAACTGTGCAACATAATCCAAGAGGGTTTGTTAGTGGAGAAATTGATTCCTCACGAACAATACCAAAGTTTTAAACACCACAATTAGAAGAGTGAAGATGCCACTTATAGAATTAAGGAAGTCAAGAAAAGGAGGTATTTTGGGGAGCTGGAAACATTTACAGAGTTAAGCCCAAGGTTGGCCAAAGCCCAAGTAACAGTAAAATACTCCAATTGAAAATGTCTTGGTTCAGAAGCAAAAGCTTGACACAAAGATGGAGGTAGAAAAGCTATCTCTCCCACATCAATCTCTTTTTGCTCATCTTCTGTTTTTTTTTCATCATGAAGAAAGAGGTTTCTCCTCTGCTCACAAAAGCTGAGCTATTACTTGTGTCAGACAACCTTCTCCTGTCTCACCTCTCCAGGTGTCCAACTCAACCACCATTCTGGCATCTTCAGTTTTTCCCCTTCACAAGTTCTCTCCCTACCACCTCCAAACCTGCTCTAACTCACAAAAAAAGAAAAGCAACAGGGTGTGCTGGGTAGAGTGGCCCACTCCTGTAATCCCAGTACTTAGGAGGCTAAGGCAGGAAGATTGCATTCAAGGCAGCCTGAGTAACTTAGCAAGACCCTGTCTCAAAATAAAAAGGGCTGGGGATATAGTTCAGTGGTAGAGTACCCCTGGGATCATTACCCAATTCTAATAAATAAGGAAGGAAGGAAGGAAGGAAAGGAAGGAAGGAAGGAAGGCAGGCAGGCAGGCAGGCAGGCTAGCTAGCTAGCTGGGGATGTAGTTCAGTTATAAAATACCTCTGGGTTCAATCCTCAGTACTCCCCCTCCAAAAAAAAAAAAAAAGGTTTTCTGGACACTAATGTAATGTTTCTTCCAGCTAGTCCACAGGTTTCTCCCTTACTGATAAACTCTGTGGGTAACTAATTCCTGCTCAACACCCTAAATGTCCCATCTGAATGCTTCTAATCCTGTGCCCCCCAGAGAGAGCTCACAGGGCCTTCTTTTTATCATACCCAGCAGTCATCTCCCGCAGCCTGTGCAGCCTGTCATCTTAACAGAGCCCAAACTGACTCACCGGGGTCTCCACGTCAAGTCTCCTTTGCAGCCCCTTCCAAAATAAGTTTCTCTCCCAAATCTAACTTTGGCCCTTCCCCCTTTTTCCTCCGCTCACGCCTCTAGCTGATGCATTGGGGAGCACTGGCCTTCCTAAGCAGCACCCACCAGCCCCAGCCTCCTACTCACACTCCTGTCCTCCTGCCCAACTCTTGACAAAACAACTCCTCTCAGATGTCCGCCTCCAATTCTTCATGCCCAAAGCAAAAATCAGTATCTGCCTTGCAAATTCGCTCCTGTCCTCAACTACTATGCCGATCAACTCAGACACTGTCCGTCCTCTGGGCTCTCAACCCAGCTACTCCAGTCTCCTTCTGGGCTTTACCTTCTTCTCCCTCTGTAACTGGCTTGTCAGTAAATCTCCACATTTCAACCTCTAAAAATGTTTCTCAGTGTTATCCCTGACTCCTTTCCCTTTTAGCCACCAACTAGACCAAGCTCCTTCCCCCTCAGCTCTGGGTCACTTTTGCACCTCCCTCAGTCCCATCTTTGTTTTGCCTCTCTACTTCATCAATAATATTGCCCTCAGAGTAACCTTTCCAAACACCACTTTCTTCATGATACATACTTGCTCAAGAACCTCTAATGACTCCCTGGTGCCCTTGGATCAAATCCAAACTCCTCTCTTGGGCTTTCAAGACTCCCTTGTTTGTCCCTATCATACCTAGCCATCCCTGCTTTCCATTCCTCACCTACATTTTCCTCTCTGTCAGCCCGGGCTCCTCCATGCCCCTGACCAGTCCCTCCTTTGCCCATTCTCCATCTACCCTTCAAGGAACACCTTAGGTTCTACCTCCTCTGTGGTTCGGACAACTTTTTAACTTACAGCACCCTAATATTTAGCAATTAATTAATCTATGAACAGTAATCTAGAAGTTCTTTGAGGGCAGAGACCACTTTGAATGTTTCTTTTGTGTTCCACAGCACCCTGGACAGCAGAAGTTTCCTAGTAAGGTTTTTAATGTCCTGTTTGATTGACTGATAGATTGGTTTCGATTCCCAGCTCTGAGTTTCCATTTCTCTCCTCATAACCACGACCAATGAAACTTCAAAAATTAAATCAAAATGAAAACATGGCAAAATACTTTCTCAGAGAATTCCGGGGACAACAATCTGAGTCTACCAATCTCTAACAGTGGGTTAAGGATAAGGTATGGGGGGAGGGAGGGTATCTGAATCCATGTACATGCAGGGAAGTGAGATTTAGGGAACCTAGCTTAATCAGTTGGACAAGAAAATTAAAATACCAAAATGTTCAGAAGAGGACAAGAAAGGAAGCAATATGATAGAATTATTTAAAACATGCTTAATTAGAGGTAAAGTGTGCCAGGGTTTTGACAAAGTAATTGCCTGTCTGGTCTTTGTGTATGCAAAATTTTCCACCAGAAAGAAAAGGGTAACCCTGGTGCTAGAGACTGAAATATTGTTTGATGGTTTCTCCATCATGCAACTGAATAAATTTATAATTCATCCAACCTACCAGGTATAGTGCTATGTGCCACAGAGGTGGGAAATCAGAGGGGAAAAAGGTTCAGAAACATGATTTTTCCAGGCTTGAGGTTCCCCAGTAAGAGCCGTGGCTAGAGACTGGAAGTAGGGTATCAGGAAGCAGAACACAGAGGGCCACACAGGGCGGTGGTGATCCTAGACCTGAATAAATCCTTTTGCATATTGTTACAGGTCATCACTCATTTCCAGCTTTATACATTGAAGATTTAACATTTTTCTGATTCTAAGTGTATATCAGACCCCACACACACACACACCTAAACAGGGCTGCCCAAGATAGGAAAGTATCCCCAATAGATTCCCACCGAAGACTGACCCCAGTCTGCTATTTACTCTGATTTGAGCCAGTGCTAGGCAATTTAAGCCACAAGTTGTGTTTGAAAGACCCTGGGAAAAGTAACACATTGGACCATTATAGGCCATTAACACCATTAACACTGTGTGAATTCATTTGTCAGAAATAAGCCTCTAGAACCTGAGCTCTGCTTCAGGAACCTAGGACAGAGAAAGGATAGCACCTGGTGTTTGGATGGTAGGAAAGAGGAAGGAGAAATGGGCCCCAAAAGATGAAAGTGGGACCCACAAGGGGAAGGTGTGATGGCTTGCACCTGAAGATTTGTTCCCCACAGTTAAGTAAATGCAGGCTTTTGCCCCAGCCGGGAGGTAAAGGGGATCCGCTGGGCCATCCTGATGGGTGTTTCTGATCATCACTTAGTCCCTAGAACCATGCCCCTAGATTATAAACTCAGGCCAGGCACCCTTTAGAATCATGCTTTGGATGGTGGGGAGTGGGCAATGTAAGTGTGTGAGAGTGTGTGAGGCAGGGAGATAATATGGAATCCATGGCTGGGGGAGAGGAAGGAAGGAGGGCAAGCTGAGCCCTGGAAGCAGGACAGGATGACAGGGTTTCCCCCTGGTTTCCCAGGCACTGGTATCAGCTCCTGTCCTCCAGCTTTTTCCTCTCCAAGACCAACTAGAGGATGAACATATGGGCCAGTTAAGTCTTGACTTCCAAAGCCACAAGTCTCCCCAACAAAGCACCCTATCCCCTTCCCTAGAAATGACCTCCAGGGCAAGGCAATGGGGTTAGGAAACAGATGGATGTGCAGGCGGCAGAGCTAACCTGACCTCTGACCCCGCCAGTTCATGTCCTCTGACCCAACTTTCCCAAGGGGAGGGCAGATGAGTGGGGCCCCCATAACTTACTGGACTCCTTGGGACAAAGATTCCAGACAAAATGGTTGCAGACATGTGGGGAGATGGGGAATTACACAGACTGAGCTGGTGGAAGCCACAGGTATGGGGAGGTGGGGACTCCTCGGCCATCAGAGAAGCCAGGCCACAGGTGGTAGATGCGGGCGGTCGGTTGGTGTCTATTGTAGGGGAGGGATGTGTAACCAGGGAACAGGAGGAGCTGTAGACCGGAGGCTTGGGAGGTGGCAGGGGCGCAAAGAGCTGGAAAGACATCTCAGGGCTCCACACACATCAAGGCAAGCAAAGATTTAGTGGGTGTGTATGAGAGGAGCGTTAACTCACTTCCAGAAACGAGTGGTTCTTATGAAGAACGCATCCATTCCCAGAATTGGAGAAGAGGGGGACAAAGAGGGGTTGGAGGCGCCCACTACCCTCCCTGCGGGTCTGCCTCTTAAGTCCGAGACGCTGGCTCCCCGCGCGCACCAGGCACGATCATCTCGGTCCTCCCCGGCTCCTGCCAGTGAGTCTGCAGCCTGCGCGCCCCCCGGCCCCCACTGCCCCTCTTTGCACGTTAAGGCCTGAGCCTTGGCCCGGAGGAGGGTGCCGACCCAGGGCGGCCGGGGAGCCCGGCTGACAGGCACCGGAGTAGGCGGGAGCCCAGGGAGGGGCCGGGGACGCCGGTAGCGGGAGCCGCGCGCTGCAAAGTGATCCAACATCGCCCCATCCTCGCGCTCCGGGAGAAGGCGGCCCAAGGGGACCGCCTCCCGCCTCCCCAACACAGACTCCCGCAACTGGGGTGAGCGCCGAGGGGCGCCGAGCTCCCAGCCCCCACACCCTCCCCAAAACGCCACCCGCACAAGAAGAATCTCGGCAACTCCAGCCCCGGTGATCGCGGGGGACAGCCCCCCAACACGCACGCCCCGGCAACAGCCTGCAGTCCCCAAACTTGTCCGAGACGCCGCCGCGTCCGAGGCAGCAGCCCTCGCCCCCGGGCCCCCCGCGCCCTGTCCCGCTTACCTGTCCGGAAAAAGGCGTCCACGTCCGAGTCGGCTGCTCCTCCTTCCTCCGCTGCCCCCTCCGGGGGGTTCATGACTGGGGGAGGGCTCCGCGGGCAGCCGAGGACCGGCGAAGCCAGGGGCCGAGGGCGGCTCGGCGCCCGGTGGGCGGAGGGCGCAGGGCGCAGCGGCCGTGGCCGGGGGGCTGCGAGGGCGGGCGCGGGGCGGCGGGGCTGGGCAGAAGACGCCGAACCTCACTCAGCGGCGGCGCGCGGCGGGCTGGGGGCGCCTGCCGCCGGATCCCCCATGGCACCCCTTCCCCGGGGCGCTGGCCGCCTGCTGTCTGGCCGGGGCCGGGCCCGGGGCTGGGGTCCGGGCTGCCTGGGCGCCCACGGTGCCCCAGCAGCGGCAGCTGGCTCTCCTCCTCGCCCGTCTGCCTGTCTCTATTGTTCAGCCCTGCTCGGCTCTCTCCTCTTTATTTTTCCTCCTCCCTCCCACCCTCCCAGTCTCCCTACCTCCTCCCTCCCTCGCTCTCTCGCACGCTCGCTACCTCCCTCCTCGCTCGCTGCTCGCTCTCTGGCTCCCCCTCTGGCTCCCGCGGCCGCCGCCTCCCCAGCTCCTCCCCCGATTCCCGCTCCCTCCGTCCCGGCCAACAATGACCCGGGCACCGCCGGGATCCGCTGGAGCTCCGGCCCCGCGGCTCGCTGCAGGCGCCCGGCGGCGAGGCGCCCCCTTGCCCGCGGCCCCGCGCCGGCCCTCCGGGAGTCCGGCCCGAGCCCCGAGCTATTGTTGGCGGCCGCGCTAGGCCGGCTTCCTGAGCCCTGCAGGAAAAGCCCGGGGCCGAGGAGGCGGCCGAGGAGGGGGCGGGGCCCCGGCCCGGGCCCGGCCGCACTCTTGGGGGGCTCTGCCGCGGCGCGGAGCGCTGAGCCTCTTCTCCCCCGCGCTGCCTGCGCTGCTCCCGGGTCCGCCGCCGCCGCCGCCGCCACCGCCTCCGCCGCCCCACCCCACTCCCAGGTGTGTGAAGGAAACCCCGAGCTTTCCGTCCGCGCGCCTTCTCCAGATCTTCAGATCAGTCCCCGAGCTGCACTGACCGGTCCCCAGAGGCTCGACTTCATCCCCTCCTTCCTGACAAGCTCCCTGGTCTGGGGCCCTTCTGAGCCCCTCGGATTGTCCTCACCATCTCCCTCTATCTCTCTCTTTTTTAAGCTTTTCTCTTCCTTTCCCCCCTTTTAGCGCGTCGGTCAACATCTCTGCTCGTCTCTGCGACTCTTTGTCCAGTTTATTCCTCTTGTGAGGTCTCCCTGCCTATCTCTGCCGTCCTGTGTCACTCTCTGGCGTCTCTCGTTTGTCTCTGTCCTGCCTCCGTACTTGGCCCGTATCTCTGCGCTCCTTGGACAGCTGTCAAAACTCACTAATCCCTGGGGCCTTCTCTGTTTTGTTCTTCTCCCTGGTGTGAATGGAGAGATCCAGTTGGCCCGGAGAAAGGAGGTGTTACAGCAAGCTGAATTTCAATTAAAGTGGGGAGAGGGGCTGGGATGAAGGCAAAAAAGAAAGCAAGCAGATGCTGTATGGGGTAATTAATGCAGTGATTGTATTGTGGCAATCGGGTTTTAAGCAATAATTAAACAATCATTAGTCAGTAGACTGTTTATAGTTCTAGTGACTGTAAAGCCCACAAAACAGAGGGTCTTAGATCTAAGAACTTAATGTGGTGTGTTGAGGGCTATTTGTTGCTGCCTCACCCAGCAGATGGAGAGGTGGTGGCCTGATCTAATGTGTTAAAACACACCTAACAGGAAAACCAAGTGCGGGTCTAAAGTTATGGCCTGTTACCCATCAGCTAGGATCACCTGGATCTGTTTGTCTCTGGGAACCTAATTTGGTTCCACCCTTCTCTTGGGGCCAAAGCTCCTGAGACCTCTCCAGATCCACCACCTCTGTAACCCTAGCAGCAAGTGAGACAAATTAAGTTTCTAGCACACACTTTCTGGCTTTCTATACTCACTTTATTTACCAAATGTCACAAATGACAAATAAAATATAAGTTACAAAATTACTTTTTTTTCACCCATTTGGGAAAAAAAAGAGTACCAGTCTCCAAACTTGTGTACTTCTATCAGACCCCAGTAGTGACTTGGAGATCACAAGTTCACAGTCATGAGATCTAATTCATCTGACCCTGAACTGGCTTGCAGAAGCCAGAAGCACCCTACCTACCACTTTCTCTGACAATGAAAATACTGCTCAATTGTCTTTTCTAAACCTTGCCTTCCTCTTAATCCCGTGTCTAACACACACACACACACACACACACACACACACACACACACACACACATGACAGCAGAACCAGAGGTGGAGAACCACAGACCTGATAAGGTGTTAGCTCATCCCAATTCACAAGAAACATTACATGTTTAGAGGAAGGTTCCTATCAAAATTTCAAAAGATGAGGACCAGAATAGTAGCATGCCTTATAGAAGCTATGGACATTTTTCTAGAAGAATTTTGGCAATTTCTATTAAAATTTTAAGCTATATTAATACCAGACAAGATGATCTCAGAACAAAGAATATAACTAGGGATAAAGAGAGACATTTTAATGCATCGAGTGGACATGACAATTCTGAAAGTGATTGCACCTAATAAGAGGGCTTCAAAATACATGAAGCAAAACTTATAGGACTGTAAGAACAAATAGAAAAATTCATAATTATTGTCAGAGATTCTAATTTCTGTCTTCATAATTGATAGAATAAGGAGACAGATTATCAGTAAGGACAGAGAAGACTTAAACAATGCTACCAGCTGATTTAACCTAACTGATATCTATAGAACACTCCACTCAAATTAATAGATACACATTTTTTAAGTGCACAGGTAACATTTATCAAGATAAACCATATGCTAAGCCATAAAATGTCTCAATAAACTTAAAAGGATTAAAATAAAGCAAAGAGGTACATAAACTATAAATCAGTTATTTTTAAAAATATAATAAAAAGTATGTTCCCTAGCCACAATAGAATTAAGTTACAAATCAATAACAAACAAAAAAATCTGGAAAACTTCCCAAATATTTGGAAACTAAATAACATACTAAGAGCTCAAAGGGAGCTATTAAAAGAAAGTTTTAAGTGAATTAAATGAAAACAAAAAATATCTGTGGGATGCAGTTAAAGCAGTACATAGAAGGAAATGTATAGTGCTAAATACCTATTTTGAAAAGAAAGTTCTTAGATAAATAACCTGTTTTACCTTAAAAGCAAAGAAAGCCAAAACAGGAATTAAAAATATCAGAGTAGAAAGTAATGAATTATAGAGGTGACATCACTACAGATTCAATAGATACAAAAAGAATAATAAGGGACTATTATGAACAACTTTAGGCAATACACTTGACAATTTTGACAATTTTCATTATATGGACAATTTCCTTGAAAGACACAAGCTACTATAGTTTATTCAAGAAGAAATAGATAACTTAAATAGCCATATTATCTGTAAAGAAATTAAATATTTAGGTTAAAAACTTCCCCCAAAATACACTTTCAAGACTTATATTGCTTCACTGGTAAATTCTATGAAACATTTAAGAAAGAAATAATAGCATTGTCACAAAAACTTTTCCAGAAAAATGGAGAAGAGGAAATATTTTCAAACTATTTCTTTTGTGTGTGTTTGTTTTGGTGCTGTGGATTGAACCCAGGGGCATTCTACCTCTGAAATACATTCCCAGTCCTTTTTATTTTATTTTTTATTTTGAAACAGGGTCTGGCTAAGTTGCTGAGGTGGCCTCAAACCTGTAATCTTCCTGTCTCAGCCTCCCAAGTACTGGGATTTCAAGCATGTATGACCACACCCAGCTTTTCCCGACTATTTCTATAAAGCCAACATCATTCTGATACCAAAACAAAACAAAGGCCATTTAAGGGGAGAGGGGGAACCCTACGGATTGCTATCCCTTGTGAACATAATGCAAAAGTCTCAAAATTTTAGCAAATCAAGTACAGTAATATATACAAAGGATAATCCCTAGGTTCCAAGGTTAGTTTAACATTTGAAAAATCTATCAGTGTAATTTACCTTGTAGTATGGGTTGCATTGTGTCCCCCACAAAAAGATGTCTTGAAGAGCTAACTGTTGGTACCCATGAAGTGACTTATTTGTAAATAATGCCTTTGTAGATGATAGAGTCAGGTTTGGATGAGGTTATTAGGGTAAAGCCTAGTCAAATATAACTGATGTCCTTAGGAGAAGAAAAACATCCCATGTGAAGACAGAGACATACAACAAAAATGCCATGTGATAGTAAGGCAGAGATTGAAGTGATGCAAAGAATGCCAAGGATTGACAGCCACCACCAGAAGCTAGGAAGAGGTAAGGAAAGATTCTACCCAGAGTGTCAGAGGCATGTGGTTCTGCCAACATTTTGACTTCAGATTTCTAGCTTCCAGTACTAAATTAATAATGACAGAATAAACATTTATTATTTTAAGTCACCTAATTTGTGATTCTTTGTTATCGCAGTCCTAGAAAACTAATATGCCATATTTAAGCCAGGTGTGGTGATGCATTCTTATAATGCCAGTATTTGAGAGGCTGAGACAGGAGAATGGTAGGTTCAAGGCCAGCCTCAGCAACTTGATGAGGCCACCACGACCTAGTGGGACTCTGTTTCAAAATAAAAAATAAAGTAAAATAGGGCTGAAGATATAGCTCAGAGATAGAATTTCCCTGCATTCATTCTTCAGTAACACTAACACACACACACACACACACACACACACACACACACACACGCATGTTCCCATATTCAAAAAGAAAAAATATATGGTAATCTAAATAGATGCAAGAAAAGCATTTGACAAAATCCAACATCCATTTCTAATCAAAACTTACAGCAACTTAAGAGTAGAAGGAACTTACATTTAATAAAGGGCACCTGCAAAAACAAACAAACAAACTAGTTGCATAAAAACATCATATTTAATAGTGAGCTCTGAATGCTTTTCCCGTAACATCAGAACAAGGCAAGGATGTCCACTTTCACTCCTATTCTACATTACACTGACTATTCTAGCCAGTGAACAAAGAAAAAGAAATTAAAGATATACAAGTTGGAGACAAAAATGTAAAAACTGCCTTTATTCATAAATAACATGATTGCCACTTAGAAACATTCCACTACTAGTACTAATAATGAGTTTAACAAGACTTTAAGATAAAATTTTATTTCTAAACATGCAATGAAGATTTCAGACTTGAAATTTTCAAATATAACTATTATTACTATATTAGCTTAAAAAATATGAAATATGAAGGCTTCATCTGAGTGTATGTGTGTTACTGAGAATTGAACCGGAACCTCACACGAGCTGGACAAGCATTCTACCACTGAGCTACATTCCCCAGTCCTTTTCTATTTTACCTTAAGGCAGGGTCTCAATAAGTTGTCCAGGCTGGCGCCACAGTTATCCTACCTCAGCCTCCCAAGGAGCTGAGATGATAAGCAACCACCATCATGCCCAACTCATAATCTGATTTTTAAAATATGTAAGGCCCATACACTATAAACTACAATACATTGTTAGAAGAAAGAGAAGATCATCTAAGTAAATGAAGAGATACACTGTGTCATGGATCAGAAGACTCACAATCTTAAGATCTCAGTGTTGCCCAAATTGATCTGTGGATTCAATGCAATCCCAGTCAAAATCCCAATAGGCTTTTTTGTAGAAACCAATAAGTTGATTCAATGCAAAGAACCTACAAAAGCCAAAACAGCTAAGAAAAAAGGAAGTTAGAGGACTTACACTACTCAAGTTTAAGATTTATCATAAAGTTACAGTAGTCCAGGCAATGTGGTATTGGTATAGAGATAGTCAAATAGATCAATGGGATATGATGGAGTTCAGAAACAGACTCACACATGTATCCTCAACTTATTTTCAACAAAGATCAAAGGGAATTCAGTATGGAAGTAGAATTCAGAATAGCTTTACAAATAGTGCTTGGACAACTGAAAGTCTCTATTAATTTTCTATTGCTGCCATACCAAATTACTACAAACTTTATGGGGCTTAAAATAACATAAGTTTTATTATCTGAGTCACAGCACCAAAAACAAAACAGTTTTATTACAGTTCTGTTAGTTAAAAGTCAAAATGTGTCTCACCAGGCTAAAACTTACATGTTAACATGGATGTGCTCTTTCTGGAGGAACTAGGAGAAAATCCACTCTCTTGCTTTTTCGAGCTTTTGAAGGCCACCTGCATGTTTTGGCTTGTGTCCCTCTTCCTCCGTCTTCAAAAACAGCAAGAATAGATCAAGTCCATTGTATACTGCCATCTCCCTGATTTTCTCTTCAGTATCCCTCTTCTACTTTCTTTTTGTGTATGTGTGGGGGTAGGGAATGCTGGAGATTGAACCCAGGGTCTTATACAGGCTAAGAATGTGCTTTACCATTGAGCTACATCCCACCTCCTGCCTCCCTCTTCTACTTTTAAGAACTCTTATGATTACATTGGTCAAACCCAAATAACCAGAATAATCTTCCTATCTTCAGGTTAAATAATCAACAACTTCTACTCCATCTATAACCCAATTCCCAATGTTATGCAGCCTAAGATATTCACAGGTTCTCAAGAGTAGGACAGAGATATCTTTGGGAAGGAGACCATTATTCTGCTTATCATAATGTCCCCAGGCCAAAAAAAAAAAAAGAACTTAGATACTTAGATCCGTATCTTACACTATGTTAAAAATAATTAAAAAGTTTCTTGAAAGAAAATCTTTGTGAACTTAGAGTATGCAAAGCTTCTTAGATATGACACCAAAAGTGTAATCCCTAAAAACAAAAAAATGATACATTTGACTTTAACAAAATTAAGAAGCTCTGCTCTTCAAGAGACATTATTGATAGAATAAACAAGCCACAGACTAGGAGAAATTATTTGAAAATCACATATCTGATAAAGGATTGCATCCAGAATATATAAAGAACTGTCAAACCTTTATAATAATGCGACTAGCCTTAACAACTTAGTGAAGCCCTCTGCAACTTAGTGAGACCCTGTTTCAAAATAAAAAAAATAACATAGGGCTAGGAGTGTAGCTCAAAGATAAAATGCCCCTGGATTCAATCCCCAGTACCACCCCCATATCTTTATAATAAGAAAACAAGCCAATTTTTAAAACCAGACAAAAGATTTGAATAGACATTCACCTGAGCAGATAGATGGATAGCAAATAAGGACTTGAGAAAATGCTCAAATTATTAGTCATTAAGGAAATGCCAGTTAAAACCATGAGATATCATCATCTATTTGAATGTCTAAAATTAAACAGACTGAGCCTTTCAAGTATTGGTGAGGATGTGGATGAGGATATGAAATGGGACTCTCCTACACTTCCGCTAAGAATGTAGAACTGTACAACTACTTGAAGAAAAAGTTTGGCAATCTCTTAAGCAGTTAAACATGCACCTACCATGTGACCCAGCTATTCCATTCTTGGTATTTACCCAAGAGAAATAAAATATCCATGCAAAGACTTGTATACAAGTGTTCAAAGCAACTTCATTTATAAGAGCCAAAACCAGGAAGCAATCCAAAAATCCATCAACAAGTGATTGGGTAAACAAATTATGATATATTCGTACAACAGAATACTACGCAGGATTTGGGCAAACCTCAAAATAATTAGTTGAGTGAAAGAAGTCAGGCGAAAGAGAGTATATACTAAATTATTCCATTTTAATAAAATTCTAGGCAAAGTAAAGTAATCTATGCTGACAGAAGGAGATCAGTGGTTGTCTGGAGAAGGACAGAGTGGGAGACTGAGAGGGGAAGGGTGACAGGGTGAGATTATAAATGGGAACAAAGAAACTTTTGTAGGTGATGCTCTTGATTGTTATGTGTATACCTATATCAAAACTGACCAAACTGTCCACTTTAAATATATGTAATTTACCAAATGTCAGTTATACCTAAAAAAAAAAAAAAAAA
>PVLC010029369.1:0-20260 GCA_004027655.1 Graphiurus murinus
AAACCCTGGGGCATTCTACCTCTGAGCTATATCCCCAGCTCCCAGCCCTTTTTATTTATTTTTTTTATTTTGATACATGGTTTCACTAAGTTCCTTAGGGTCTCACTAAGTTGCCTACGATGGCCTATAACCTGTAATCCTCCTGTCTCAGCTCCCAAGTACTGGGATTACAGGTGTGTGCCACCACACACAGTGTTTCCCCTCCCTTCTACCTACAACAAACAGTGCATATGACCAACCAGCTTCACACTAACTAGTATTTAATGCCATGCTGAACCCCAGTCAGGGCCAAGCACTATGCTGAACCCCAAGGAGATGGTGGGGAGCAGCCAAACCCATCACCTTCAGGACAACATGAAAAGCCAACTGACAATACATAAGTATGCAGAGATATATAAAATACAATCAGCCTTTTCAGATCAGTGGGTTTCAAATCTGCGGGTTCAACCAGTGATAGATCAAAAATATTCAAAATGTGAAATTGTGCCCATACTGAACATGTACAGACTCTTGCCATTATTCCCTAAATGATACAGTCTAACAAATATTTACCTAGCATTTGCATTGTGACAAATTCTAAAAGTAATCTAGAGATTATTTAAATTACCCTGGAAGATATGGTGTGTTATATACAAATACTTTTATGTAAGAGACTTGGATTTTGGGGTGTCCTGGAACCAATCCCTCTGTGAATACTGAGGTATGACTGTAATTACTAATCAGGAGGTTTATAAAGATACAACAAACCAGCCCCACCGATTCAACAAACCAGCCTCCTTTTGGGAATATCAGCAGCTTTGAGTAGTTAAAAGCAGGCAGGGATTATGCACACCTAACCCGCTATAACCTTGTTGCAAGGTTACTGTAAGAGCAACTCTAGATCGAATTCTAACTGTGAACAGACATCTTATTACGAAGCAGGAAAAGTCCTCAGCCTGTCTATAGGCCCCTTTCAGACCTCTGTTTTGCAGTGCAGCACCTGACATTGAAAGACAGACATCCAATGCACTTAGAACAAAGTCTACAAGGTTTGCAATGGGAGCCCCAGATCCCTGTGCTACTGCCAAATGCTAGCTTCCCAGTCCCTACAGAATCCAGCTGGGCCCTTCTGCCCTCAGGGCCAGCCGCCTGTTCTTCCTGTGGCCAGTGCGGCCCACAGAGAAAGGTTCACACTCAGTCATTACACTGAAGTTCTTAATACTTTTATCCATGAGTTTGTATTTGTAAGCAAAGTTCAGAAGGACAGGGAAGTATGTGTTGGAGATTCCAGGCTAGTCTGGCCTCCTGCTGCCTCCCAAGCAAGTTCTCCACCTTTTGGTCCCTCACCCCTGATCCTGGACCCACCCAGCCTCCTACCTACACTGCCCTGTCCCACCCCACAATCACTGCCATTCTTTGACCCATCAGCCACCATGAAATAAGTATAGGGATTGTTGGGGTTGGCTTAGGTACCCTGTGATGTTTCTTGGAGGACTGTGGTGGTGACCACCCCAAGGTACCAGTACCACATCTGTTAACTTAGCAGGGAAAAGCTGCTTGCTAGCTCAGTCAGGCACCTAGCACATCCCAGGGCAGAGTTTGCAACACTCTTGGACTGGGTGATATGTCCATGGGAATAAAAGATGCCTTGCTTGACTTTCCCACCCCTAGCTGGGCACAGTTCATTGGGCCAGCAACTGGAAGGAGGGGATCCTGGAAGCCAGTGAGCTAACTGAGTCATGAGATAGGACTCCTCACTCCATCCTGGGAACCTGAGAACATCTGTACCCACCCACATGTATTCCTGTAGTAAAGGGAATGTGGCATTGAATAGCAAATTAAAAAATACTATGACATGTCTTAGTTTGTTTTGTGTTTCTATAACAAAATACCTGGTGTCAAGTATTTTTCTTTATAAAAAAAAGAGTAATAGCTGAGTGTGGTGGCACACGCTTGTAATCCCAGTACTTGGGAGGCTGAAACAGGAGGATCCAGGTTTGCAGCCAGCCTCAGCTACTTAGTGAGGCTCTCCACAACTTAATGAAACCCTGTTTTGAAATAAAGAATAAAAATTGGGCTGGGGATGTAGCTCAGAGGTAGAATGCTCCTTGGTTCCATCCCCAGTACCGCCAAAAAAAAAAAAAAAAAAAAAAAAAAAAGAATGAGTAATATCTAGCTCACAGTTTTGGAGTCTAAAAGTCCAAGATTAGGTGGCCCCATCTGTTTGGCATTCAGTAATAACTTTTTTTTTTTTTGCAGTACTGGGAATGGAACCTGGGGGCATTCTACCTCTGAGCTACAGCCCCAGTCCTATTATTTTTTATTCTTTATTTTGAAACAGGGTGTCACTAAGTTGCAGAGGGCCTCACTAAGCAGCTGAAGCTGGCCGTGAACCCGGATCCTCCAGCCTCAGCCTCCCAAATGCTGGGATTACAAGTGTGCACCACCACGCCTGGCTCCAGTAATAACTTTTCACCTGCATTACAACATGGAGGATGGCATTATGGCAGAAGTGCATGCAAGAGAGAGAGAATCTATGTGAAACAGGAAGCAATAGCCCAGGGAAGGACTGGGATAGCTCTTTTTATGACCTGTGGGACCAGGCCTGACTCACTCTTATGAAACCAGTGTCAATTCACTCACACAGGTAGAGTCTTCATGACCCTAGTACCTTCCCCTGGGCTCCACCCATTAAAGCTTCCATCATCTCAACACAGCCACACTGGGCACAAAGCCTCAAGCACACAGACCACTAGGGAATACATGACCTCCAACCCATGGCAACAGGTCAAGAGAGAGACCATGGAAGAAAGGGAAAAGCATCACATTTAAGCATGTTTTTTAAATTTTATTGGTGCACTGTAATCATACATCTTGTGAGGTACAAGCTGGTAGAGGCATACATGCACACAGGTTAACCCTTCCCCAACTCCCACCCCATTCCCTCCTCCCTCCCCACTTCTAATGTTCAGTTTAGTGATTGACTTTGATATGTTTGTGAATGTACATCATGTGCATTAGGATGTTTCCCCTCTCCCCTCCCATCACCTTCAGATAATTCACCTTCTTTGCTCATCTATGGCTTCTCCTTCTTTGTCTAAAGTCCCTCCTGTGACCTACTTTCTCCCTAGCTTCTACAAATTATTACTCCTTTTATTTCCTTCTCTTGCCTTATTGTTTTGGCTAGAGTCTCAAGTACTATATTGAACAGAAGTGGTGATAATGGACAGCCTTGTCTTGTTCCTGTTTTTAGTGGGAACTTTCACTAAAGTTCCCCATTTAATATGATATTGGCTGTGGGCCTATTGTATATTGCCTTTATGATGTTGAGCTATGTTCCTTCTATTCTGATTATCTGCAATGCTTTTAGCATGAATGGGTGTTGGATTTTGTCAAATGCTTTTCTGCATCTACTGAAATGAACATGTGATTTTTGTCTTTGGTTCTGTTTATGTGAAGAATTACATGGATTGTTTTCCGTATGTTAAACCAGCCTTGCATCCCTGGGATGAACCCAGCTTGATCATGGTGTATAATTTTCTTGATGTGGTTTTGAATGCACATTGCTAGTATTTTGTTTAGCAGTTTCGCATCTAAGTTCATCAATGATATAGGCCTATAGTTTTCTTTTCTTGAGCTGTCTTTATTTGGCTTTGGTATTAATGTGATATTGGCTTCATAGAATATATTTGGAAGAGTCCTGTTTCTTTCTATTTTGTGGAATAGATTGAGGAGTATTGGGATTAGGTCTTCTATAAAGATGTTATAAAATTCACTTGGAAAACCATCTGACCTGGACTTTTGTTTAATGGTAGACTCTTTATTGCTGCTTCAATCTCTTTTATTACTATTGGTCAGTTTAAGTTTTCTATATCTTCTTGAGTCAGTGTAGGAAGTTGGTATGTATCTAGAAATTCATCAATTTCTTCTTGATTTTCTGTTTTTTTGGAGTATAGTTTTTCAAATTAGCTTCTGATAATCCTCTGGATTTCCACACTGTGGTCATTTGTTGCTTAATGACAGCGATACATTCTGAGAAATGTACTGTTAGTCCATTAGAACATCATAGAGTATACTTACCGAATCTAGGAATGCCTTGGCTACTATATCACCAGGTGATATAAACTCATGGAGCCACCATTATATATGCAGTCTGTCATTGTCCAAAACACGCAACACACAACTGTACTTCCTTGTAAAGGACATTGCTACTTCTTCTACTCTTGCTTTTGTAGAAATGACTTTTTTTTATAAAGACATATAGGTGTGTTTGTAAAAGCTGTGGAAAAGATTAGGAGGACCATACTCTGCTGTTATCAGCAGTCACCTCAGGTGAGGGATAATTGAGTGAAGTAGCAGGAGCATTCTTATTTTATAAATTTCTTCATATTCCTCTATCTCTCTCTCTCTCTCACACACACACACACACACACACACACACACACACACACCAGTACTGAAGAGTGAACCCAGGGTTTACACTTTTAATAATGATAGCAGTAAAGCCTGGTGACCATAGAGCAAACTATGGTTTAAGAAGAATTGCTTCTATAATGTAAATGCAGTGGCAAAGAGCAGACTTCAAGCTCAGTTCAAAGCCAATGGTGTGTAGTCTAGAAGATAAAATGAGTATGATATGAAGACTCACAATATAGAAAATGTATAAAGATTAAACAAGCTAATCCACATGCAGAACTCCAAACAATGCCCAGCACACAGTGTTTATAAATGTTAGTTTATTATGAGTGGTAAAGCCTACCCTTCTCCATTTTTTAGAGGGACAGTAAGATGACAATTAGCTGAAACTTGAGGGTCTACAGAACAGTACTGGGGTCAGCCCTTGTACCATGAGCAGGGTGGGCATGGAGTGAGATCATTCTGCTTTACCTTTGTTCTCCTGGAGATGGAAGTTTCATGACCTGGTATATGACTGTCTCTCCAAAGAGTTGTAACACAGTTACCATATGCTTGGCCTGCAGGGCTCATAGCTGCAGAGACCACTGGGGAGAGAGAAGAGAGGCTTGCTTCTTTCCCCAAAACTTTGTCAAAACAAGCAAGACCAGAGACAGCCTCTTGTGCCTGGACTTCCACAATGTTCCCTACACTGGTCAGTGGCTACCTAGAACTATTGGACTCCCTTTTTCTGCTATGATGCCTAAGACAGTAGCAAACAGAAGAAAATAACAAATACTAACCCCTGTAGAGTGAGCCAGCCCTGGAGTTCTGGTGTTAAGAAGGAACATATTAGGAAGAGCAATACCAGACCTCCTCCCAATACAGGACAGTGGGGATGGGGTGCTTGAGTGGTGTTATTTGGCTCTTACCTTGAGTCACTTCTGAAGTCTTAAATTATAAAACAGGAAGCCCAGATTTCACAAGTCAAGGCATTACTGTCTTACCTGAGGATTTTCAGAAAGTGAGCCCCATTGCTTGCAACTGAATTCTGTTTCTCCAATTTTATACATCAATTACACATCATGTCTATTCGTTCCTTCTTTTATACCCTGACAATCTCATAGATGATTGCTTTCCTGCTATTATATGTTCACACCGACATACACATGAAAAATGACTGCTGAAGAGACACTTGAAAAGCATAGCTGGCTTCTAAAGAGTGGAGAACACTCACTCACCACCCACCTCCTTGGACGCAGGCAGGTGCCAGATGTGCCATGGAGCCGCAATGGGAGTATTGACAGCACATTTTCTCTCTGCCCCATAAAGTACCAATAACAAGTCTTTAATCAGAAAGCCTCATCATCCAAGAAGAGACTCGTGTCTTGATGGGCACCTGTGATTATGGGACCTCTCTGCTTACAATGCCTCTCTCTGTAAAGGAAACTGATGCTTTTCAGAAGGGCTTGCCTGGCAGCAGAAGCAAGGATGCTAGTATTCCTGCTCTCTCCCTCTCCCCTCAGCACTAAATAGTGCAGGGAAGGAGTGTGAAAAGGCTACATTGTCCATGTGACTCCCTCTCTCCTCTAGCCAAACATTGATGCTTTTACTCATTGGATGACCCCTGCACCATGGTGTCAGGCATGGAGCTGGCAAAAGGGATATGACAGTGAACAAAATCTTCACCTGCTTTCTCATCACCAAGTGGAGAGTTTAGTGAGTCACAGGGAATTACAAAAGGTACATTAAGAGCTGCGTGCCTACTGAAATGTGTTTCTCTTTCTGTATCATAACATCGGACTAGATAGCAGCTGTCCATGGCAACTAGTGGTTTGTGCCACTGGAATGGGAGAGGCAGGGATGTAGGAGGGCTCCATGTCAAGGCAATGAGGGGTGGATGTGCCTTCCAGCCCTTCTCCTCATCTGCCCCAGCTGGATGCTGAGGACTCTGAGGCCCTACAGGATGGCAGAGCTACCATCTGGAAAGAACACAGGGCTTTGAATTACCCTGTGGAGATGTCTGCCTAACAGCCAGGAGCACCTGCATTGGATACTTAGATGAGAGAGAAAATTCTACTGCATTTAGCCACTGACATGGAATTATCTCTGCAGCTGGCATTTTCTTAATAGAATTTCTACAGTTGGAGAAAGCAAATTATTATTCTAGGGGGCACCTAGCAGGGGTACCTCATCTACTCTGAGGGTCAGGGGCCTCCATTTCCTGAAGGGATCGATTCCTGGGCTATCACCTAAAATACAAGTAGGCAGAGAGGATGCCCTGGTAGATAAAAGGGTAAAAATAGTTTTCTGAGAGAAAGGAATAGCCCAGGCCTAGGGCAAGAAAGAAAAAAAAAAGGAGAGGTGCAAGCTGCTAAAATGTATGGGCAAGTAGAGCAGCTGGAGCAAGGGGAAAGAAGAAGGAGAGACAGGAGGGACGAGGTGGGATAGAAAGGCTGAGGGGCCTGTCAGCCACAGAGCAAACCTGCAGCTTTATCCAGAGGGGCCGGGAAGCTGTGGATGGGTTTTCATCAGGAAAGTGGCACAGTGAGATTTATGTTTTAGAGAGGTCCTGGTGACTGCTGTACAGAGAATGAATTGAAGTGTTCTTGGAAGAACACACGTTCATTATGTCCTCTTCCTGCCAACACTGTACTGACAATGGCACTGGAACAATGTGAGTGGCTTACTGCTGGAACCTGGAGGGCTTCCCTAACCCCGCTGTAGCCTGAGGATCTGGGAAGGCAGGTGCCGGGCTGCTGGAGGGCAGCATGTGTGATCTTTGTTTACAACATGTCAGGATGCCACATGAACTTCTAGGGCCTGCATGGTGGAGAGAGCCTGAGATGAAGACCTCTAGTCCTCATTGAGGGTGGAGGGGACTTACAGCACTCATCAAGCTCCTCAGCACCCAGAGGGGAAGCTCACCTGCCCATTGACTTGCCTGTCCCAGACCCTCATGCAAGCAATGGCACTAACAAACTCTACTGCTTGTGCTGCACAGAGAGGACCCTTCCCACTCTGGGGATGCCCAAGAGACACTGCCACCACCCTGCTTGACATGTACCACACAGACCCAGGCATCTCCTCCCTCCAGGCCCTCTGCTGGGCCAGGCATGCTCTTAGTTAAGAGATTTTAAAACAAAAAAGGAGACTGATGCTCTTTCCCAGATGCTGAAGCTCTCTGTAAGAGTCATGGATCGAATGTGCTGCTTCTGACCAGCTGACTCATGACTCATGGGACTGATCATTTGCCTCTACTGGTTGCTAGAAAGGTAGGACCAAATTTGTGGTCTATCATTGGCCAGGACTCAGAAACTGGTGAAACACATTTTGTACTTCCAGTTTTCTTTGTTTTTCTCACCTTTATTTTCTTTTTGCCCTAATTTCCTCACTTGCTAAACTTTGTTTTGTCTTGTTGCCTCACATGGTTCTCTGCAACCCACCTTAAACCCTTTTTGGAACAAGGTGGGAGTGAAAATAAATAATAGAACTATTAGCTGTATTTTGCCACCATTGTAAAGCAACTACTAATTATGAAAATATATGACACCCGTGAGCAGAGGGGAGCTCTTGGCAATTTGAATAGGAAGGAGGAAGGGAATATTACCAAGTGGTGAGGGTTAGCAGAGACATAAAAGATCCATCTTTAGGGATACTTCCTAATTCTGCTCAGTGTAGAATTTTAGCAAATAGAATAGAAAAGGATCCTTTCCTACCAGGATTTGATCTTTGGAGGCTGTCATTGAACAGAACCAAATTCTTATTTTCTGTACGTTTGTGTATATTATAAATGCTGTTATTCTATCTACCTTATAAATGCTGATATTCTATATAAATGCTATTATTCTATATAAATGTTATTATATCTGTCTTCCTACATATAGCTATAGCTAGCTATCTACTGAATCATACATTAATATAAAGATGAAAGCACACATGATCTTCACTTGGAAACTAGGTCTTTGCTGTTTACCTTGGCTATATCCTAGATTCAAGACAGGCAGGTTATGCACATTATCCATAATCCTAAATTTTTTTCTAACCAAATGGAGGATCACACTCAAAGTCACTTTTAACAATCAATCCCAGATTTCACTTGCTCCAAAGCCATCTATCAGTCACTTCTCTGAAAACTTGTTGAATTTTAGCCACAAACTCTCAGTTCTTCTAATGCCATATGAAATTCTGATAAAATTGCTCCTTTCCGTTTTCCTCTTCCCATTATTCTACATGAATTTCTCAATAGATTGACAAACCTATGTATGAGAAGAATAGAAAAAATGCAGCTTTGTAGTTTTACCAGAAACTGTATCTTTCCAGCTTGCTTCCTTCTAGACCTTGCCGACTGTTTAGAGGGATATTGACAAGCAAAGAAATAATTCCATATTTTTCAAGTATAACCTTCCAGGAAATATCAATTTGGGGATTACCAGGGGATACTAGGGATTGAACCCAGGGGTATTCTACCCCTGACCTACCACCCTCAAGGCCTTTTTATTTTTATTTTGAAAGAATGTCTCACTAAATTGCTGAGGCTGGATCCTACTGTCTTAGCCTCTCAAGTGCTGGGATTACAGGCATGTACCACTACACCTGGCTGACATGTCAATCTTCTGCCCTAACCCATCTTCTAGATGTCATGGAACATGTATTATTTTCCTATTGCTGCTGTAACAATTTGTCACAAACTTTGTGGCTTAAGACTATGTAAGTTTATTAGCCGGGCGTGGTGGCACACGCTTGTAATCCCAGCATTCGGGAGGCTAAGACTGGAGGATCCGGGTTCGCGGTCAGCCTCAGCTACCTAGTGAGGCACTCGGCAACTCAGTGAGACTCGGTTTCAAAATAAAGAATAAAAAAATAGGGCTGAGGGTATAGCTCGGAGGTAGAGCGCCCCTGAGTTCAATCCCCGGTACCGCAAAAAAAAAAAAAAAAAAAAAAAAAAAAAGACTATATAAGTTTATTATCTTACAGTTAATAAATGAGACCTACTGGGCTAAATCAAGGTGTTAGCAGGCTTATGTTCATTTCAGTAATATGAAGGCATTACCTACATCTATTTCATCACTGGTACACTAAAGAAAATATCATTCAGGGTGTTTATTCATTTTTCCAATTCACTAATTAGAGTAGAGACAAACATTCTCCTAGATTTTCTGATGGTCTGATGTAGGCCAACAAACAAGCATTCTTTTTTCAATGTCCAGGAATCTCTACTTCTAGGCTCATAGAGAATGGAACCTTCCTTGAAGGTCAAGATGGCCTAGTGACTTTCAACCCTTCTGTGAGCCTGGAAGTGCACACACCTCCCGTGCTACATTTCGTTAATGGAAGCATTTCATCATCATTGCTCCATTCTCCAGGCCTCTCTTCTCCTGCCATAACTATCACAGAAGAACATGCTAGCATGGGCGTGACATCACATTCTCAGATCTTGGAATGATAAGTCAGCATAACAGGGCGGCAGCTTCAGAATGTTGCTCTGGCTCACAGCAGACTTTCATGAGGGAGAAATAAGCTTTTGTTGGGCTAAGCCAGTGACATTTAGGGCTATTTGTTGTCATAATATAATATTATCCACCTTCATTGATACTTGATCATCTATGAAGTATCTCCCCCAACACTATTTCCAAAAGAAGTAATAAGTACACCACTTAAAGACATTACTGGTACAACATCCAAGCTAGAGTTTATCTGACACACTTTCTAAGCCATCAGATTCTGCTCTTAAAATTTTATGAAGGTCCACTACAATATGAAAAGGAGCAAATATCAATCCTGACATAGTTAAATTGATAAAAATGAGCTTTGAGGGGCGGAGATGTGGCTCAGTAATAGAATGCATGCTTAGCATGTATGAAGTACTGGATTTAATCCCCCAAAAAAGAAAGAAAGAAATTGTAACACATTATATGACAAAATTTTCTATGTTTATTAATAGAGTATTAATGATGAACTTAACTGATGATTAACCAAAGAATCAGAGGAAAGACCTTTTGGTTAGATGGCTCATGCTGAAAAATGTCAAACAACCAAGGTGTTCCAAAGCATTGACAATGGCCTGTGCTCAGACTCCAAAACCCAAGTAGGTCATGGTGACACACATGTAAGCCCAGTACTTGAGAGGCTGAGACAGGACAATTGCAGGTTCAAGACCAGCTTCAGCCATCACAAGACTCTCAGCAACCTAAAAAGACCCTGTTTCAAAATACAAAATAAAAAGGGCTGGGAGTGTAGCTCAGAGGTAGAATGTCCCTGAGTTCAGTTCCGAAGCACTGAAAAAAAATCTAAAAACCAATTCCATGTTAAGCCAAAATGAAAATTCACTGTATTCTTAACAACCATTATGAGGAGACTTCTGGTAAGATGGCGTCAGGGTGAAACACCTCTCATCAGGCACTGTGAGCTCAATTCAAATCTGCCATAAAAGCAGCTTCTTGACAGAAGAAACAAAGCAACAAAAAAGTGAACAAAGCTATGAAAACTGAAGTACAGCTGAACAGAACTCAGAAAGCTGACCAGGGAGAGCAAAGGAGCCTGTCTGCATGGCAGAAGTGTCATGCTTCAGAGCGGCAGCTGTCATTGAGCCAGCTGCCTGGCATGGGGCCTACTAACACCGAAATATCTAATGACCTTCTGCATTCCCAGCGACCAGAGGTGGAGTAAGCGATTCCAGAACTCCACATCCTAACCATGTGGCATAACACGGCACCTTCGACAGTGACCGGAACTCATGGTACAACCAGCTTAAGCCTGCACGGGGCCACCCCAGCTCACCTCTCCCTCCAAAGCCAGAGCAGAGATCAACTGCACTGCAGAGCTTGAATCAGAACTGCCTCAAAAGAAGCTTCTTGATGGAAGGAAAGAAAAGCAAAGCAGCAGAAAAGTGAACAAAGCAACAAAAGCAGCTGATCAGAACCCAGAAAGCAGACCAGGGAGAACAAAGGAGCCAGCACATGCACATCAGTGGCAGCCACCATTTTGCCAGCCACCCACAGCAGCATGTGGATCTACCCAAAAGGTCTGCAGAGGCCACATCAGGACTGTTCTTACAACCTTGCAGGGTTTTTCATTTTTTTTCTTGTTGTTGTTTGTTTGTTTGGGCTTTTTGTTTTGTTTTTACTCTGTTTTGGTCTTGCATTACTTTGATTTATCGATGTTTGTTTGGAGGATTGGTTGCTTTGTAAGATTTTGGTAGACCCTAGAAGTCAACACCTGAAACCCATCAAAGGCACCAATAGAGTGGGCAGAAGTCCCAGAGTAATTGCCACTCATACAAGATACCATTCACAGAGAGAAAATAAAAATAAAAACTTATAAATTTAGAGAAAGCTTGCAAGAGCAGCAAAGATATAAATTTAAGAACAGGGAAACCATGGGAAGGAAAAATAGCAAAGAAACAATGAGTCAACACAATCCCACGATAACAGAACTCAACAACACTGAATGGCAGAGATTACTGAAAGAACAATTCAGATCTTTAATAGTAGAAATGATACAAAACTTCCAGAAAGAATGCGGAGAGAGTTGGAAAGAAATAAAGAACAAATGAAGAATCTGACACCCTGAGCAGGAATCATAGAGAAGCCTTGAGGGAAGTGAAGGATGTGAAAGATGCAATAGTTGAAGTGAAGGCATCAATACAAACTATAAACAGTAGATTAGACCACATGGAAAATAGAATATCACTCTTTGAAGATAACCATTCCAACATGAATCCATTGTACATAATCTAGAAAAAAAAAAAAAAACTCGACAGTATGAATTGGACATCGATGAGATATGGGCCAACTTTAAAAGAGCTAACCTAAGAATAATAGGTATAGAAGAGGGATTAGAAGTTGAAACTAATGGAATAAACAACCTTTTCAAAGAAGTAATATCAGAGAATTTTCCAAATATAGAGAAGTTGACACACAGGTACAGGAAACATATAGAACTCCTTCAAGACAAGACCAAAGAAGAGGTTCACCACACCACATAATAATCAAGTTGACTAATGTAGAGGTTAAGGAGAGAATTCTAAAAACAACAAAAGTAAAAGGCCAAGTGACATTTAGAGGCAAACCAATCAAAATCACTTCAGACCTTCCAAATCAAGTCATGAAAGCCAGGAGGGGCTGGAGTAACATATTCCAAACTCTGAAAGAAAATACCTTGCAGCCAATATTCTTCTACCCAGCAAAACTCTCTCTCTCTCTCTCAAAATTGATGGGGAAATAAAAACCTTCCATGACAAACAGAAACTGAAAGCATTTATATCTTCCAAACCAGCACTAGAGAAAATCCTCAAAGAGATTAACTACAAAGAAGAACTAACAAGTAAACGTCAGAATCAGAGAAACAATAATTTCCAGGAAGCAAACAACTAAGCAAAGAAGAACAAACACTACTGCAAACAGAAGTCAAAACTCAAAATGTTAGAAATTAAAAATCATCTCTCAATAATCACACTGAATATAAACGTTCTCAACTCCCCAATAAAAAGACACAAGGTAGCAAAATGGATTAAAACCCAGAGTCCATCTATATGCTGCCTACAAGAAACACACCTTACAAGCAAAGATCCCCACAAACTAAAGGTGAAGGACTGGAGTAAGGTAATCCATGCCAATGGAACCCTAAGACAAGCAGGAGTAGCAACTATGATATCATATAAATTAGATTTCAAGCCTAAGCTTATCAAAAGAGACAAATCAGGTAATTTTTTACTATTAAAAGGAACAATCCAGCAAAAGGAAATAACAGTTATCAACATCTATGCCCCAAACATAGGTTCAGCCACTTTCATAAAACAAACTCTGCATAATATAAAGTCACACGTAGATCCCAATACACTAATATTGGGAGACTTCAATACTCCTCTCACATCACTAGAACGATCTTCTAAAAAAAAAAGGTCAGTAAAGATGCTTCAGACTTAAATAACACCATAAACGAAATGGACCTGTTAGATACATACAGAATATTTTGCCCAACTACAGCTGAATTCACATTTTTCTCAGCAGCCCATGGAATCTTCTCCAAAATAGACCACATTCTGGGCCACAAAGAGAGCACTGGCAAATTGAAAAAATGTAACATAATTCCCTGCATCTTTTCAGACCACAATGGAGTGAAACTAGAAATCAACTCTAAGAAGACCCAGAGTAACCATATAAACACATGGAGACCGAACACCACATTGCTGAATGAGGAATGGGTCATAGAAGAAGTAAGGCGGGAAATTAAAAATTCATAGAAACCAATGAAAACAGAGACACAACATATCAAAACCTCTGGTACACCTTAAAGGCAGTAATAAAAGGAAAATTTATACCACTGAGTGCCCATATAAGAAGAACGGAAACTCACCAAGTAAATAACCTAATGACACAACTCAAAGCCCTTGAAAAACAAGAACAGACTAACCCCAAAGCCAGTAGAAGACAGGAAATCATGAAAATCAGAGCAGAAATTAATGAAATAGAGAATAAAAAAAATAATACAGAAAATCAACAAAACTAAAAGCTGTTTTCTTGAAAAAATAAACAAGATAGATAAACCATTGGCCAACCTAAACAAAAGAAAGAGAGAATAAACCCAAATTACCAAAATAAGAGATGAAAAATGGGACATTACCACCAACAGTATGGAAATACAGAGGATCATCAGAAACTATTTTGAAAAACTATACTCCAACAAAATGGAAAATCTGGAAGAAATTGACAATTTTTTAGATACATACAACCCTCCTAAATTGAATCAAGAAGATATAGAAACTTAAATCAACCAATAAAAATCAAAGAAATAGAAACAGCAATAAAAAGTTTACCATCAAACAAAAGCCCAGGGCCAGATGGTTTTCCAAGTGAATTTTTAAAAACATTTATGGAAGAACTAATCCCAATACTCCTCAAAATATTCCATGAAATAGAAAGAAACGGGACCCTCCCAAACACTTTCTATGAAGCCAACATCACATTAATACCAAAGCCAAATAAAGACAGCTCAAGAAAAGAAAACTATACGCCTATATTACTGATGAATCTAGATGCAAAACTGCTAAACAAAATACTAGCAATGCACATTCAAAACCCCATCAAGAAAATTATACACCATGACCAAGTTGGGTTTATCCCAGGGATTCAAGACTGGTTCAACATATGGAAAACAATCCATGTAATACACCATATAAATAGACTCAAAGACAAAAATCACATGATCATCTCAATTGATGCAGAAAAGCAGTTGACAAGATCCAACACCCATTCATGCTAAAAGCATGGCAGAAAATCGGAATATAAGGAACATACCTCAAAATCATAGAGGCAATATACAACAGGCCTACAGCCAATATATTAAATGGAGAAAAACTGCAAGAGTTCCCACTCAAAACAGCAACAAGACAAGTATATCCATTATCACCTCTTCTGTTCAACATAGTACTTGAGACTCTAGCCAGAGCAATAAGGCAAGAGAAGGAAATCAAAGGGGTAAAAATAGGGAAAGAAGAACTAAAACTATCCCTCTTTGCAGATGGCATGATATTATACCCTGAAGACCCAACAAACTCAGGCAAAAAACTTATAGACCTGATCAACAAAAGCAGCGAAGTGTCTGGATACAAAATCAATTTTAAAAAATCAGAAGCTTTCCTGTATGCCAACCATAAAACTACTGAAAAATAAATCCAGAAAACAATTCCACTCACAATAGCACCTCAAAAAACAAAATATTTAGGGATACACCTAATCAAAGAGGTAAAAAGACCTTATAAGGAAAACTACAAAAAGCTGAAAAAAGAAATCAATGAAGACCTTAGAAGATGGAAAAATCTACCACGCTCTTGAATAGGCAGAATAAATATCATCAAAATGGCCATTCTCCCAAAAGTAATCTACAAATTCAATGCAATACCCATGAAATTACCAAGGTCACTCCTCACGGACATAGAAAAATCAGTCCTTAAATTCATTTGGAACAACAAAAAGCCCAGGATAGCCAAAGTAGTTCTTAGCAACAAGAGCCATGCAGGAGGTATCACAATACCTGACTTCAGACTGTACTACAAAGCCACAGTAATAAAAACAGCATGGTATTGGCACAAAAACAGATACATAGACCAATGGAGCAGAATAGAAGATTCAGAAACAGACCTACGTGCTTATAGTCAACAGATTATTGACAAAGGAGCCAAAAACATACACTGGAAAAAAGATAGCCTCTTTAACAAATGGTGTTGGCAAAACTGGTTAACCATATGCAGAAAAATGGAAATAAACCCCACTTTCTCACCCTGCACAAGAGTCAACTCAAGGTGGATCAAAGACCTGGAAGTCAAGCAAGAGACCTTGCAGCTACTTGAAGAGTGCATAGGCCCAACACTTCAACACACAGGCACAGGTAAAAACTTTCTCAACAAGACCTCAAAAGCACAAGCAGCTCAAAGGAAGATCAATACATGGGATTGCATTAAACTGAAGAGCTTCTGTGCAGCAAAGGAAACTATCAAGAACCTCAACAGAGAGCCCACAGAGTGGGAGAAAATTTTTGCCAGCTACTCTTCTGATAGAGAACTCATATGTAGGATATATATAGAACTCAAGAAAATCACAGCTAAGAAAACAAATAACCCAATCAAAAAATGGGCAAAGGATCTAAATAGACACCTCACAAAAGAAGAAATACAAACAGCCAATAAATGTATGAAGAAATGTTCAACATCATTAGCAATCAGAGAGATGCAAATCAAAACTACCTTGAGATTTCACCTAACCCCAATCAGAAGGGCAATCATCAAGAATACAAACAACAAGAAATGCCAGTGAGGGTGTGGAGAAGTAGGAACCCTAATACATTGCTGGTGGGATTGCAAATTAGTGCAACCACTTTGGAAAACAGTATGGAGGATCCTCAGATGAATGGGAATGACCCTACCATATGATCCAGCAATACCACTTCTGGGTATCTACCCAAAAGAATGGAAACCAAACTATCAGACCAAGGCATGTGTATCTGTTTATAACTGCACAGTTTAAAATTGCCAAACTATAGAACCAGCCAAGATGTCCATCAACAGATGAATGAATTACAAAACTATGGGATATGTACACAGTGGAATTTTACTCAGCCATAAGGAAGAACAAAATCATGTTATTTGCAGGGAAATGGATGGAACTGGAAAACATTATGTTAAGTGAGATTAGTTAGTCACAAAAAATAAAAAATTGTATGCTCTCCATAATATGTGGAAGCTAGGGAGAAAATGGGACATAAGAGGGACTCCAGATGAAGAAGGAGAATCCTTAGGTGAGCAAAGAATCTGACTTAAGGGAAGGTGATGGGGGGAGGGAGGATCCCCTAATGAGCATGATGTACTTTCAACATCAAAGTCAATCACTAAACTGACCTTGAGAAGGAGGGAGGAGGAGGCAGTGGGGTGGGAATTGGGGAAGGGTTAAATGAGAAATGGGTGCATGTATGCCTTTATCAGCTATTACCTAACAAAGATGTATTATTACAATGCACCAATTAAAAAAACATTACAAGCATCTAACATAGGTACTCTTGAAACAGTCATGTGTACACAGGAGGAACCTAATACACATTCATTGAGTGATAGAATGATCCTCATGGTACCTGACATTAAGAACCATACTGCTATTACAAAGTCACCACCAGAAATAGAAATCATGCCCTTGTTGTGTGCCTCCAGGACTGGCCATGAGAGCATCCAGTACTGATATTGCCTCAATAGTATATTCCATTACAACCCAAACTTCTCTAGTCAACATGCCTCCTCCTGTTGGCTTCAGCCTAAATGACTGGACCAACCATATGGAATATTAACTTCATATGCAAATGAGGCATTAATAATCATTGACTACTATTCATTTTGGTGAGCAGTGAGCTATTCATTATTTATCAAACACAAGATTTAGAAACAATTTAGGTCAAAATCCTGTTGTAAGGAATTTACTAAAAATATTTTCAATTTTCAAAATAAAAAAGAAATGAATTAGTTGTTTCTTGACCTTCATTGCATGAGGAATTGAGCTGCCCTGGAAACTGCAAATTGGGGTGCCTGCTTCTAGCCTCAGGCTTCCAGGGCACCTTAGGGGGGCAACAAACAGAGAAGGAGCTGGCAGCTTTTGCAGAAGGACATAGACAGCATACTGAGTGCACTCATCCGCTTGGCCACATTTATACCTGCAGCATATCTCAGGTTCATGAATAGGCAGAGCATGCATTCACATAAGCCAATGCAGGGCCTCGCTGGGAGCCACTGAGGAGGCTGAGCTCAGGAATGGAGTCTGACAAGGACAGAGACACAGGGGTTAGGAAGGAAGCAAGTATCTAAAAATGAAACTCCTTTTTGACCATCTTCTTTTTGCATTTCATGCATTGACTTTATACTGATTCTTTTCCTGTTGTTCCCTCATAGTTTGAATAACATCATATCAACATGGTTAACAGTGAAAACTGTGAGACACAAAAAAGTCAGAGAATAGGCTTGAGGGAAAGGAGTGGCACTTCTTGCTCTCCCAGCTCTGTTTCTATGTTTATCAAAGGGGAGACAGAGGTGTCCAGTCTAGGTACACGTTGCCAGTTGTTGAAAATTCTGGAACAATGTCAGCAGAGTATTGGGAGAAAATACATTCCATAGCTCCCAAGTGCCATTTACTTTGGCTGCACTGCTAGAGCTAGATTTGAAGTTTTTTATGCCCATGATTGTAGTCCTCTTCCTCACTAAATGAAGCCACATTGTAAAACTACTCAGCAGTAGTTAATGGGCAGGGATGATCTCCAAAATGATGCTGGGCCACAGATCTCTTTCTACTATAACACTAAGATATGGTGATGAATTTTCATGGGGCAGAAAATAACCATACTATATGCTGGGGAGATGGCAAAAAACAAAGGTCAGTGAGAAATTTGTTTCAGAGCAAAAGAAGTTTTGAACACTTTTCCATCTACTGATATGATCCAGCATAAGTGCCAGAGATTTCACAAGTTTACTTCATGTAATGCTCTTCTACACCATATTTTATTATAGAGTTAGTTATCCAAACTTTGCAAATATCATGCTGAGACAATGCTTTAAAAAGTAGAAATCCTTGCCCAAAATACACTACTTTTATTTACATTATGTCCAAAAATAATTGGGCTGATTTTAAAAAATTGAACCAACTGATTTGGGAGCTAAATTGCCTATGTTGACTACCTAATATTATCAATATATTGATAAGTCCTAGAAGTTTCATAAGTTTCCTTCTTTATAGTAGTTGACATGACTGGAAATGGCTACCTGGACCTCAGTATTTTAAAAGGGATATAAGGACTCAGTAAAAAAAAAAAAGGCTAAATGCTAGTGATGACCATAATGCCATAATGGACGTGAGAGGAGAGAAGGGGAGGCACAGGGGAATGACGGACAGGAGTGGGAGGGGTTGAGGACATGAGGAGAGCACGGGGGGCTTTTATAGTGTCATGTTTCCCTGTTACTGACGTAGGACCAATGATAGCGCATCTGAGGTTCATAATATCGTAGAGAGGGTACTGAATTATTATTATACAGAAGGGAATCCTTGGTCCCCTATAAAATAGAAAAGTTGTTTCAGAAATGCAAATGTACTATTTGCAGGGAGTTTTCCCCCCATATACATAGTTTTTTCAATTGTTAAATTTTTAAATCTGACAAGGAACACAACAGCCTTGTTCCTGCCCTGCAGTGCTAACCACATGCAAATGCTGCTTGGCTCTCATAATTCCTACAGCTTGAACTGGCTGTTTGTGTAACTCAACCTTTTCTTTCCCACAATTGGTGAAGATGAAGCACTAAGGAACAAGCAAAATTCATAAAAATTGCAAGTCAGAGTCACTTTTTTTTTAGAAGCAACACATTTATAAACCATCACTTGTAATTATGAAACTATTATAAAAACATTTTAAGAATATGAAAGTACATTAAATCTACTCAAGAGAATAGACAGAAGAACATGGCCTAATGTCATCTCTTGGAATGGATTTAATGTACTGAAAGTTGCTTCATTTAAAAATAATAAAAATGTCCTAAACTTATATAAGACTTTTTAAAATTAAAAGTCTAGATTCAGGAAATGAACAGATAACTTTTGGGGGACTTCCTTAATGACTAATACAGATCATCAGATAAGTAATTGAGCTGTTCTGAGATAGGAAACAAAATGAAAAAAAAAAAGACTCTTTTTTCCACAGAACATAGCCTGTGGCTGCCTAGCATGAAATCTTAGGTAAATTTGTCTACTTCTAATTCCATATATCAAATTGTTTTCCATGCTACAAAGGTGGGAGGAATAAATAAAAAACAAAAAACTGGAGGCCTAGAAAAATAGGAATTCGATCCTGCAATTCTCCAAAATATTAATAATGGTAGTGGCTATTGTGTATGAATCCTGATCATATGCCAGCACTGCATGTGTCTTCCTACATTTAACATGCAAACTAATCCTGTAAGGCAAGGATCATTACCATTATTATCCCCAAATTACAGATGAGGGACTCTCCTGTCTTTCCAAGACTCACTCCCAAATCCTAAATTGTAGTGAAAAGTGTCTATCAATGCCAAGAACAGGATTACATAGATCTGGGCTCTGTTGGCATCTCCTAGAAATAGGAAACAGGAAGCCAAAGGCTTGACCTACTAGCCCTAAACTGGATTTTGTCTGAAGCCCGCTAGAACTCAGAAAAGCTCAACCCCAGTTGTGAAATCTCTTCCCAACACATTAGTTATTTTTTCATTTTCATCTTCTCAAAGACTAACAAATACCATTACAAGGATCCAAACTGGAGAGAGATCCAAGATGGCCACTGAGTGAAACAGCTTTCCCCAGACGCTGTGATTTCGAACAAAATTTACCATAAA